>NDXB01001357.1:0-39384 GCA_002631895.1 Agapornis roseicollis
CTTTCTATTTTTTTTTAAGCCATAGCATGGTACATGCTTATGGTTTAGGCTTGGTGGAGGCATCTCTGTTTCTGTCAGAACGATGCTTTAAAATATTTCCAATTTTCTCAAAGCTCTAAAGCAATGCAAAGAGCTCTTGGGATTATTTAATTGCCATGCCTAGTCCCTTTACCCCTTTGAAACCCAGTCTATAGGAAGCACAAGTAAACCCTCAGGTGACTCTTGCCAAATATCTTGAAACGTTATTTGTAAGGTTATTTGACCTGAAGAATGAGCAGCCTTGTTGCATGCGAGGTATCTGCTCTCCATGGCCTGTGGTGCAGGGCAGAGTGGCAGCAGGGCTCCTGCTGGGTGCTGCAGAAGGAAGCTTCTGATGCTTTGCGTTAGCTGCTCTCTGCAGCCTGCCTGGCAAGTGCTGGGGTAGGTGTGAACAAGGATCTCTTGAAGGAATAAGAAAAGGGCCACCACCTTGAACTTGTCCTTTCAAGTGTTATCTCTAAATATGGTTCCCCAGAGCAATCCAGCTGGCACCCTCCAGCCATGCTCATTGTGGTCTCAGATAAAACTGCTGTCAAGTGCAGCCAGATCTTCAGCTGCTTTATGGAGCTGTGCCCGTTTCCGCTGCTTGGGAGTGTGGATCTGGGAGTTCCTTCCCGCAGTGCAGCCTTGGCAGCAGAAATCCAGGGCTGAGCCTCCCAGTGAGGGATGGGCTGCAGCTCACGGAGGCTACAGTGTGCAGCCAGACAGGAGGAGAAAGAAATCCCATGTGGAGCCAATGTGCTTGCCATGTGAACCCCATGTAGAGGTGCTGGATCCCCTTTTTTTTGGTAGCCTCAGCCCAGGGTGTACCCCCGTGATCCAGCTGCTGCCTAAATGATGTTTTAAAGCAGTAGCATGAGTCCCTTTGTTGGCTGAGAGAGAAAAAACAGGGTGACTTGGGAGTCCTGGCTCTCCAAACCTCTGCAGGAGTTTTGCTGCTTGTATTTTAGCCTGGATTTTCTTTCCGTACATGGCACCCAGAAGGTTGTACCAGTGGCTGTGCTGCCCTGTGTGATGGCAGGGTCTGGGNTGCAGGGAAGGAGTCCTGGCTCTCCAAAGCTCTGCAGGAGTTTTGCTGCTTGTATTTTAGCCTGGATTTTCTTTCCGTACATGGCACCCAGAAGGTTGTACCAGTGGCTGTGCTGCCCTGTGTGATGGCAGGGTCTGGGTTTGCTATCTGGTGCTTTTGCCCCCTAGTGAAACTGATGGGGAATCAGTGTTGCTTTTTTAGCTGATGAACTCTACAATCATCATATGAACAGAACTATGGAACAGGAAATCTTAAATTTACTAGCTGTATTTGTGTCCTTACAAGAGCAGTGTGCTGTCCTTTGCCGTTTGCAAAGGTCAGAATGTGTTTTGACAGCCTGCTTTCTCAGTGGCTGAAGGCAACTGTGAAGGCCCTTGCTGCCAAAACTGTCACTTTGTTAATCCTGTGTGTTTCCTACATTTCAACTTTCATCAGTAGAACTGGTATAATTTCCATAATCATAACCTTATCATACAAGAGTAACTCTTGCATATGAAGACCAAAGTTAACTCTTCTCAGACAGCAACGAAACAGTGACAAGATGGCCAGGATCTAGTACAACCTGTGGCACTGCCTGGCCCAGCTGAGTGAAGTTCCAACTGGTGCTTTGGTTGCTGCAGGGTGATGCACAAAGCAATGGATGGAATGATGCTCTGTGCTTCCTTCTTCTGCAACTTGTATCTCATTCTCAGTTTTGTATCTGTAGATGTATTGTTTCCATTCTCTGCCGGAGTGACATTTAATCCATGTGGTGAAATACAGGCTTTATCATTTCACATAATGAAACTGGTACTACTTTGCAAATTAAACATTATTTGCTTTCTCTTCTCTGAAGTTTGTTTCCATAGAGGATGTGATCAAGAAATGCAAGATGGAAAGAGAAAGTCAGTATCAATTGATGCGAAAACATCAATACACCATTGAAGGCTGGATAGAGTGCTCGCTCTCCTTCTGCATGGCCTCAGGAAATTCTCTCCCAGGGGTTCACCATAGCTCTGACACCTCTGGTGTTGTGGTTTAAGCCCAGCCATAACTTGGAACCACACAGTCTCTCTCTCACTCCCCCCCTTCCTTCCATCCAGCTCCCAGAGGGATGGGGAGGAGAATTAAAAGAATGTAACTCCCAGAGGTTGAGGTATACCTTGGTTACTAAACTGTTCTAACACAAAACACTACTGCTACCACCAATAATGATGATGATAACGGAAATAACAAGGGAAGAGAATACAACTGCTCAGCACCTGCTGACCAGTATCTACCCTGCTCCAAGCAGTGATCTAGTCCTACTGGGTAACTGCCCCCAGTTTATATAGTGGCCATGATGTGCTGTGGTATGGAATACCTCTTTGGCTAGTTTGCGTCAGGTGTCCTGTCTGTGCTTCCTCCAGGTTTCCCCTCCTCCTTGGCAGGGCATGAGACTCAGAAAGTCCTTGGTCACAGTAAACATTACTGAGCAGCAGCTAAAAACATCGGTGTTATCAGTGCTGTTCCCAGGCTGAAAGTCAAAAACATAACACTGCACCAGATATTAAGAGAAAAATAACTGCTACTGCTGAACCCAGGGCAGCTGGGTAGCACAGGATTTGCAAGTGAAGTTGGAGAGCAGAGGGTAGTGCAAACAGGCAGGATAGCAGGAAATGTCTGACATGAATGAGCAGGCATCGTCTTCCCCTGCTGTTAGAGGAAGGGTTTGAGATGAGCAAAGCTGGGAGAAAGGGCTGGTCCTCGTGTCCCAGGTCATGATCTGTCTGGTTTTGTGGGAGATTCTTGTCCTGTATTGGAAGAGCCTCCTCGTATGGGTGGTGTGGAAAAGACAGCACTGTGTGGTGTCTCACTGCTACATCAGCTTTCACTGTGCATGTCTGTGAGGTGTTTCTGCCAGCCTTACCTCTGCCTGTCTCTCTTCAGGTGGGCAGCATGTGCCTGCTCAGCCCCACGTTTGGTCTTGGGACCTTTGCCTTGCCTTCAGTATTGGCTGGTGCTGCTGACTGGCAGGAGCCTGACCTTGGCAAGTAAATAACATGGAAACCTTCTACCTTTGTGTCTCCATCCTTCTCTGGGGTTTGCATAAGGCTCTGATCTGATTTGGTTTCCTGGGCTGGCTGAAGCTCTGAGAAGCCTCACACAGTGAAGCAAGCATCCATGTGGTCCCAGTCCTGTGTGGAAGCAGTGTCCAGCCTTATCTGCTGCAGGTCCCATAAAAATCCCAACAGGCTGTGCTTACACTGCTGTTAGGTGGATGTAATAGGAATGTTGTTGCAGCTTCCTCTGGCCAGCATGGTCCCCCACAGCCATCTACCCATGCACACCCCATGCCACACCTGCTCTTGATGCAGTGGCTGCAGCTTCCCTGATTTCTGGGTATCAAGAAAATGTGAGGGGACAAGAGGTGTGCCAGTAACAAGTAAAGTTATTTTAAGTTGTGGCCAAGACTTGGAAAGGATTACCCAGGGAAATTGAAACTGAGAGGGGGTAGACTGAGATGAGCTCTTAGGCAGAAGTTCTTCCCTGTGAGGGTGCTGAGGTGCTGGCACAGGGTGCCCAGAGAAGCTGTGGCTGCCCCATCCCTACGGCTGGATGGGGCTTAGGGCAATCTGGTCTAGTGTAAGGTGTTCCTGCCCGTGGCAGGATGGAACTGGATGAGCTTCAAGGTCCCTTCCAACCCAAGCCAGTCTGTGGTTCTACAAAATGGAAAAGGGTTTTCCCCCTGTGCTGAGGCTGTCACCTTTACCCAGCGGCTCATCCCTCCTGGGTACACAGGTGATATTGTTACAGCAGTTACCATTATTTTGCCAGAAACCTGTGCTGGTTGCAGGAAGGTGCCGACTGCCGCATGGTCTCTGAGGACTGCCCTGGCAGCGCTGCCATGAAGGGAGCAGCGTCTGTGCAGCCTGCGCTGACACCGGGAGCCTTGCTTCCCAAAACGCTCTGTAGCTCGCACCGGGCACCTTTATTGAGGCTTTCAGAGTATTTTCTTCTTTGGATGGAGGCCCTCAAATAGGATTTACGTGAAGGGAAGCAGCACGTTTCTCCTGGCGCTGAGTGCCTTTCCGAGCCCATTCTTTTGCTGGTGCTGCCACCTAGGGTGCAAGTGTGCAAGGGCTTTGTTCCCGAAACAGCCACCTCCTTAAAATACCTTCCACGGTGTTTTCCACAGTGTTTACTCCCTGAGTGCCACCTGGGGAAGCGTTTATGGACAGCCAGGCCAGAGCCCACAGTGACTGCTGGGGCAGAGCAGACCTTTGGGATTAAACACGTATCTAGCACGCTATTGCAATATATTAGTGTGAGGAAAACCTACAGTAACTATTGCAGAGCGTTGTTTTGTGCCTCAGGCATCAGTGTGGTGTTCGGGAGATGGGGAATTGATGCCTGGCATTCCTCTCGGCATGCTGCAGCACCATTGGCACCATCCCCACCTTTGCTGCAGGCACTGTGTCCTGCAGAGGTCAGCACGAGGAAGCCTAAGCTCACATCAGCGTTTCCACATGGACAGGTTTTGTGGAAGAGGACAGAGATAGCTGATGAGGACTCTAGTTTCAGACATGGACCAGGGGCAGCAAACCTTCCCCATGGCATGTATTCTGCCTGGGCAAAGTGCTGCTGAGTGGCACTGGGGATGGGCCTGTGCACCTCTCTGCATTCTTTGCTTCTATCTTTTGAATAAAAGCTTTGTTTCTTTGCTTTTGGCTCCTTTCTGTAGGTCTAGTCAGTTTTCACACGTACTTAGAGGAAGTATGAGCCAAAACCGGGCTGCGAGGCATGGCTAGAGAGCATGTTTGAACAGGTTTTCAATTGTTCATTTGTTCAGTATTGAACAGATGTTCAATTCAGATTGAAATCAATCCCGAACTTCAAATCCACACTAATGGCTCTGACTCCACATCAAGGACTTCAAAGAAAAGGGAAATATTTTTTTGCAGTTCCAGCTCAGGTGTAACTGAGATTCCATTTTACAGACTACTTCCCACAGAGTTCATATTTGTAAAGCCCAGCAAACAGGCCTCTCAACTTTTCTGCATTAAACTTAAGTCTGGCTGTGAGTACTGAAGACATGCAAGTTTGCCCTCAGCTTACCTTAGTGTATGAGTTAAAGACCTCACCAAATCCAGCTGGTATTTTACCATGAGCTCATATTCCTGGTTAAATGAAACTACATACAGACCTGGCTGGCTGTCTCAATCAGGGCTGTTTGCCTGTCCATTGGTACACACAAAGAGGCACTTCACAGTCCAGATCAATACCTGCTGCAGTTCTTGCCTGTCTGTGTAACTGTGACCTTCCTGATTGAAGGGATGGCCTCTGCAAAAGCATGTGGACTTTGGAACAGGAGATATGACAGCCATAATGAAACAAGCATATTTTTTAACTGCCTTTTTAACTGTTTCTGGCAGTTAAACTAAGAGAGTACAGTTTGCTGTGGATCTGCATCTCATTGCTGCAAACCCCTTCCTCCTTGTGCCCTCCTGGTACTATCCCCATACTCTACACTTACTCAGCAATATCTCACATTTTCTGTCATTCTTCCTCTACTGTTTTACACTGTTTAAATAAGTCTGTGTTGAAACAATCCTTTTAATGTAGTGCGTATAGAGCTGAGATAAACCACTGAAGGGTCATCAGGAATTAGGTGTTTTCATCTGGATGGGAGTTTTATTTGGTTCCAAGTTCCCCATTGATTCTGATGAATTTCAGCAAGTTAGAGCATGCATTGTGACATGCTTTTAATGTGCTTTGGCTGTACACTGACCTATGGATCAGATTTTAAAAGCTATATTGCATTTGAAATGGTTTTACATATTCTTGTGGGAGGCCTTATAAAGTTTTTAAGTCATGAAGTAAACTTTCCGTTCTCCTCCATTTCCTAGGAATTGATTCTGTGTACAAATGCTACAACCTTTTTCTTTTTTGGTGTTACAGCTGGGCTGATCAAACCTTAACTTGCAAAACCTGCAAAATAATACTGGACTGAACATGGCTGTTGCTTGTAATGCTGTGTGTGGTGGTTCAGATTTAGAGCTATGTGGTTGTTACACAAGACTTTGGGCCTCACTTTTTACTTACAATCAGTAAATCTTAGTTAATATGAGTATTTACTGATCTGACTTGCTACACCGATGTTTTCTTTCATGTTTTTAGGATTGAATGAAGCTAAAATAATATTCTTCCCTCCAAAAGGATGTGGAAGAGTCTGCACACCAGCAGCCCTTCAGTAGATGCTTCCCTGATTTTCCTTTTGGGCAACCCCTATTTTAATCTTGCCTTTGGAAGTCCATGGCAGAGCTTATGTTTTGTTGCTGCCCTGAGGGCATCTTGAACTTTTAAGGCATCTTGAACTTTTAAGGCTTCTCTTGGACATCTTTGCCCTATCTGAGATGCTATCTGGAGTCCCATAGTGCTGGTGGGTAGGTGATTCAGTCCCTAGATCATCTAGCTGTATTTTTCAATGTGTGGCATTTTAGATTCTTCTCAAATGAGTACATTTAAACCCATGTTTATTCCAGTGTGCTTTGAACTTGACTTTTTAAAATTTGTTAATGTGGCTGCAGCTATTGGAGGTAGCTATAAAGCTTAAGTACTACAGATGGACTGAAATCCATCAGAGTGCAACTAAGTGCTTCCTACTTTTAGGTACAGATTTCAGATGCTGTGAGGGTGGTAGTTCTGTCATGAGTGCATTTTTTAGTTATCACAAGTAAGGACTGTGCATTAAATCTTTATACATTTTATAGAGTTATATTGTGAACTAAAGCTTTTTGGCTGTAAACAAGAGACAAAGTGAATACATCGCTGAGGAGCTGTCTGAATGGGGAACATGAAGGATGTGTCCCTGTGGTAGTGATGCCGTACCACAGCAAGGCCCTCTCTGGAGCTAAGCATGGCTACCCTTTCACAGGGGTAATTATTACTTAAACTCACCCTGAGCACATGGACCTCAAAAGTGACTGGAAATCATGTTCCTTACAGAGCAGGTGGAAGGAAAGTGCTGAGTGCCAGCAGTGATTTCATAGAGAAAAGCAGCTTGATAGGCACAGCCATCAGCTGTAGTTAGAAACTTCAGGAGACACCTTTTGTGCTATAGATGGCTTTAAAGTCATTGATTGATCTGTTTATATCCTACAGAGGAGGAAACATTCAGCAGTCTCCCTTAGCATTGGGACAGAGGATGAGTCTTGGGGTGGATTTACAACAGATTTGCACTTTTGGCAGTGCTCTGAATTTGCTTTGCACAGGCTGATGTACAGTATGTACCTTGTCTGTGGAGGACATGCCCACCTTCAATATCTGTTTCCATGGTCCACGTCACCTCCTGAATGAATGGCTCCATACTTGCCTGGGTTATGCCTTGGTTGGTACCCCATAGGGAATGCCCACACTTGTACACAGCACATAAATCAGCCCAAGGAAGCTCCCAGTTCAGCTGCTGCTGGTTTTAGGCCAGAAAACCCCAAACCTGGTGGTTTTGATACAAAGGAGCTGTTTTCTCTGATTGATCTGATGATGCACAAGGTGCAAGGTAGGCTCCTGAATGGACATCTTTCCCTTCATATTTTACATTGAGACACCTTTAACATCTTCTAAACTTCAGGTTATTTTGGTGCAATATCACCCCTGTTTCCTTAATTGCTCTAAAACTTGTTCTTGGACAAACCTCCTGATTTCTCAAGTTCCAGATTTGGTCCTAATTAGGTCTGTGTGAACATATGTTACATGAAGAACTGATGAAACCCAACATTTGCCATTGGAAAAACCTTGAGGTACTGATGATTTTTATGTGAGCATCCAAACTGGGACAAAATAGTTTTTTGTCATGGATTTGAGTCGCAGAGAAAAAATGTAAAGATGTTAAAATCTGCACATAAGCATCTGTGGATTACTCCTAGGTGATACCAACCTTGGCCTTTGCATCCTTGCTCTTTGGCTGGACCAGGGCTCCTTGGTCTTACCCTTGTGACCATGGCTCAGGTATGGCCTCACTTCTCTGTGCCCTGTAGTACTCCAGTGTCTGCTGGAGTGTGTAACCAGGTCTCAACTCCCAGAAGGAGCTGCCAGCAAGTAGGTATGTAGAAAGATAGTGGCAGGAGACTTGGCAGCTGGTAACAGAGCAGCTATATTTGTTGTTTCTGAATGGCAGAACACAAAGCAGAATTTCAGCTACTATATAAATTACAACAACTTTTTAAGCGAGGCGCACCACATAAATATATTGCTAACAACATACTAGGTGGTATTTTAGTATGAAAATTTGGCTGACCCTGTTAATTTTATTTGCAGAACAGTCCAGGAGAAATACAAGGAATAACATCATGTCAGGTTGCCCTTCAGTAATAACAATGGCTCTCTGCTGCTTGTCCATTGCTGATTGCACAGCATCCCCAGGAGCAGAGCCTGACTTTGCCAGGGTTCCCATCCACCCCTGAATCCCCGTGGGACAATTTCTCTCAGTGCTGGTGGCAATGGTGCCACCAAAGACCAGCAGCTTCCTAGGGAGGTTTTTTTTTGTGCACAAGTCTACCTACCAACTTCCTAAAGCTGAAATGTACTGAACATGTTCGTACACTGCTTAACTTGTGTGGGTCTTGCTGTCCATGCTTTCAGCTTATTAGGGTTGTCTTCAGCCTGGTTAAGTGTGTTCTCTGTAGAGATAAGACAGTCTCTGCACTTCCTCCTTTAGTTGAATAATCAATAGTTTTATGTTTCAGGCCCCTCCTTCTTCAGCTGTTGGGTGGCCCTGGCCACAGGAGGAATTGAGGTTGTATGAGCACTGTGGCACAGAGGTGATGTGAGAGAAATGGTCATTACTGCGGGTACAAGTGCAGGTCAGGAACAAGAGAATCCTACTTGATGGAAACATCTTCACTGCTCAATTTGGAGTGCATTGCCAGACTATTTGCTCAGATGAGCTCATCTTGGGGAGCTTTGGGTTCTTTTTATTTGTCTTAGTTTTTAGCCAATAAGTGTTAAAGTTTCAAGCAGTTCTCTCCAAACACTAGAGGTGGAAAACACTGCGATAGCCCCATGCCTGAAATGCCCACATCCCAGGCAGTGATGTTTCTGAAGAAGGACACAGTTCCCTGTTTGAATATTCCTGTCTTGGACCAGAGAAAAAGTTTGCTGCTTGTTCTTTTGATTCCTCCAGCTGTTTTGGGATAGGTGATAATGTTAGACCAGAAGGTAACTTCATCAGAGCTCTTCAGAAATCCTCAGGGTGACTGAAAAGAGAGTTGTTAGAAAACATTTTGTAGCATCATCACTGCCTTTGATACTGTGGTAAAATGAGGATGAGTCTGTGCTGTAATTAAGTGGTAGTGTGGAAAATCTGGAAAACAGTCCAGTTATAATGAGAGCAAAAACGTCCCCAGCATCAGACCTGCCAGTAAGTCCCCTTTGGCTTCAGCTTCTTCCTCTGTCACATTGCAAATACATTGGGCATCGACTGAAGTTCAGGTTAGAGCCACAGAAAGTCAAACAAGTTTCACCAAAGATGTGCTCTGGAAAGAAGAGCTACACCTGCTGTAGTTAACTGAATGAGTTAGCCTGGGATTGTTTCTTCCTAAATGGCTCAATGCAAGCCATTAACTTTTCTGGACTCCAGTGCAGCAGATGCAAGTTCCGTGGTGTTTTCATGTTTCCCTTAACCTTGTAATACCAGTTTTTTCCTAGTGGGTAACAGGATGTCAGGCTATGTCTGGGAATATTCCCACCAGGCTCTGCAGGCGTGCAAACGTGCTATGGAACGAGCAGGGAAGCTGGTGTCTGCTGAACAGGAGAGGGCAGTGGCACTCCAGCAGCTGTACTGTGCTCAGCACGCCGACCGGTGCTGAACGACTGATGTACTGCATGCCCTCATTACCTTACACTCTTAGTATGAGATAAGAGCCTAAGAGTGAACTGCATTTGTTGTCTGAGCACCTCTGGATATAGAGAAATCACAGGATTGGAGATAAATTGCTGTGCACACACAGTTGTTGGGAGCCTGCTCCTTTCCGTGTAACATAGGCTTTAAAAAACCCCTCTGATTTAGTGTCCTTTTTTAGTATCTACATTAGGTATTCAACACAGAGCCTAAGGTGGCATTTCTGTTGTTTAAAGGAAGCTCAGGTTGTCGCAGTCTCTCCTGCAGCTGTAAAGTGTGGAGCCCTTCACTCTGAGAGGCAGTGTGTGCTGCCTCTCCTCCTGAACCCATCTCAGCTGAGTTTCCCTCCTGCTTCACAGCATCAACAGTGTGCTGGGCAGCAGTTACCAAGTGGCTCCACGCCACTGCATGAGAAGCACTGGGGTCAGGCCCCGTCCCTCCAACCACCATCCCACTGCCTCCAAATGTGATGCTGGTAAAGGTCTCCCTGCCCTAAATCCAAGTGCTGGGCACAGACCTCTACTTTTAGCTTCATCCCTTTTTGTTTTCACCTTTTGCTTTGCACATAGAATGGGTCTATTGTGTCGGAAAGAACCAAGTTCTGTTTGTTTTCAAATCTAATAAGACTTAATTAGACCCACAGTAAAGCTCTTGTGAAAGTTTTGGCATAATTACAGCTTGGGAGAGTCTCCTTGCTGGAATCTAAATCCAGCCCCTGGCTCCCAGGTGCTGTCAGTGTGGCAGAGAGGAGATGAAACACGGTGGAAGCCACCCCTTCATTTCTCTACCAAGTACCTTTGCAATTTGTCTCTGCTCCACATGAGGGCTTGTGAAAGGCAAAGCAGACTAGAACAGTGGAAGGAAATATATTTAGAAACATGGAAAATAGGAAGGGAAAATGTTTTATTTGCATTATTCACTAGGTTCTATTATTTATTTACATTGCCATGCTAGTGTATCATTTTATAACTCTCAAAGAAATGATCATGCTTTGTGGCTTTGTACGCTGTAGCGTGTCCTTTACATAAGGTCTCTTGATATGAGCTGTTTGGCTATTTTGTTGCTGCTTAGTTTAAATGATAAATTCATCAGGTTGGGTTCTGACATATGCCCAGGAGAAAGGCAGTTCATATTCACACTGCCTCCCCCACTCTGCCTTCAGCTAAATTTTTCTCTTAAACCAGTGTTCACCTTGTGAGGAGGAGAGCTTAAGCAAGGGGAGCCAGCAAGGTACAGGATGTTGGTATCCAGGTTGTTGGGGTTTTCATCCTCCTTAATATCCTGTGTGTCATCACTTTGTTCTTAGACTCATCTAAACCAGAAGGAACCTCCTGGCCAGCAAAGGCATGTTTGGGTCTGGTACATTTGGGTCTGGTACATGCACGTTTAGGAGGTTGCTGTATTTTGATGTTGTTCTTGAAGGCCTACGAGCTGCTGGCTTTTCTGGGAGAATATGCCCTTGTGCATAACTTGGTGTAAGGGTAATGTAACAGGTCAGGAGAGGTTTTCCTGCATTTTCTTATTGCTCCTTACAGAAATGAAGACTCATAGTTTGAAAGTGCATGGTTGCTTTCTTGGCACAGAAGAAGATAGGTGTATGTGTTGTTCAGTTCCTTATTGCTGCTTGGCACACTTGTGGGAGCAAACTCTTGGACAGTGTCCCCTTTTGCTGCAGCAACTGCTGCCCATCACAGCTCTGACATCTTGGTGATTTTTTTTTTTCCCCACTCATGGTATAGACAAGATTTTTAGCCTGTCTTAAACAGCTTATAGAGCCTATACCTACCAATACCTCCCCATGGGCAAATATTAGCACATTCATCCATTTATGTACAGGAATTCACGCAGGTCTACTTGTGTCCATCCACATGTGTCCATTACTGAAGACCTACCTGGAAACCCACCCTCAAAACTGTCCAGATTCAGTCTGAACCAGGTGAACCCTTAAAAAGACTGGAAAAAATAAGGACCTAAAGTGTTTCTCTTTGAGAATGCATAAATATTCAAACACTAAACTAAAAGGGCTCTCGTCTCATCCCACAAGCCATTTGAGAGCATTGCTCATTCAGCCACATGAGGATTTTAGTACTTCAAAAAATTACCACAGAACATCTGCAGTCTGCAAAGAGCTGTTCTGCAAAGCGCCTTGTAGGCGATGCATCCCTGAAGGATTTATTACCTCCAGCTGGCTGATTTGCAGAATCCTCCTGCCTTCATCTAGATGGCACTCTGCAGTCTCAAAAAGCCTTTTGCAAATGAAAATGAACCGGGAGAGCAAAGCTTCAGCAGTCACAGCTGGGCTCCTGTGTCTTTAGTTATAATTTTGTCCAACGCTAGTTACATGAACGGGCAGGAAAGGAAAGAGAAGAGAGGGGGAGAAAAGAAATTATACTGACGGCATTTTGAGGGGTTTGTGAGCTCTAGGACGTTAGGAATAGTCTTTTCTCCTGGAGCAGGTGCTGGTCCCTAATGGGTGCTTCATAAATACGTGCTGTGTATTTTGGGAAGCTGCAGCACAGTAACACTTCCTCAGTTCCAAACTTTCCCCACCTTTTCTTTGTCCTTACAGACTACTTCTGAGCCTTTCTGGTTCTGGATATTTCTCCCATCTGAGCTGGTTTGCTCTCTCTTTCCCCCAGGTCACTGCGTGTCATACAGTTTGTCCTTTAAAGGCTTGCAAGAAAGCAAAGGGGTTAGAAAAAGAAGTAAAGATGTTTATTATTTAGGCACTGAGATACTGCAGAAAATAGAGCTATCCCAGGGCATACTTTCTTACTTTTAAAGTGAACTTATTGCATTCTACAACTTTAATTTTTTGGTTATTTTCAGGCAGAAATATCTGGGAACAGCAAATACAAAGCAGGATCCAATAAAGGCAGTTTGGGGAGGATGGATATTTGGGGATGTGTTAAAATCTCCAGGGGAAAATACAATAAGGTGGAAGTAAAAAGAGCGAGGGGCAGCATTAAAAGGGCAGCATCCCCAGTAGAAGCAGAATACCACTGGTGCCATCTTTCTGATGGTCTGAGTTCATGGCATTGACTTCAGACTGAGAAAATCAAGCATCTTAATTGTTGGCCAAGCAGACACTTGGGGATGCCCCGGGTGCATATGAACACATGTATGTGATTCCCTAAATTGTGGAATTTATTAGCCTAAATTGGATGAAAGTTGATGAATACATTGCATAATTTCCTGCTGGTTTCCTTTCCTTAGCACGTGCTGATGAAGCAAGATTTTTGTCTACCCATATGGCCCTTGCCTGCAAGGGGAACCTTGTGGCTGAGTATTGATATCAGCACTTGTTAAATGCGGAGCAGCTCTGTCAGTGGCCTTTGCTTGGAGTGAGACTCCTTGTAATTGAAGGGTGCAGTACTGGGAATGGTGGCTGGGGAGATTTACTGGAGATATTTATCTGCATGTCCCGTAAGGTTGCTCTAATTGAGCTCTGTCTGACTGCTGGTGACTCGTTTAGCTTTCCTGTGGCACTTGGAGAGAACGCTGAGCTGCTGCTGAGACGCACCTTTCCGCTTGTTGGGGCACTTGGACGTGGCCTTGTCCCAATGCAAATCCCCACGTTGTTCAACTGTTTCCATCAAGCAGCTTTTTGCTGGGTAGCAACTACCAGAGCAGCAGTGGGTTTGTCAATCCTGTATCCATTTTCCCCAGTGTGTGGTTCTGCCCTGATGCTCACATGCATTGCCTGTGTCAGCATGGCTCACCCCCTCCTTCTCCAGCTCCCACTGGTTCTTTCCTGTGCTATTATCCCTGACGTGGTTGCCTGTGTGACTGTATGCACTTCCTGAAGTTCTCCTTCCCTTTAATTTCTGTGCCTCTGGCGTAGGCAGCATCATGTGTACAGCTGTTTTTTGCCACTATGCACTGGTTCAGCTGGGAAAACCTGTGTGTGTTGTTTGTGGTTTGTGTTTACCTAATACTTATTGCTTGTTTGGGGCTAACAAGAGCTGTGGGAAATGGCTTTATGAAGCTGCTGCTCTGTTCTTTCCTTCTGTAAATCCCTGCCCTTGAGGCCTTCTACTGCTAATACAAGGTAGAAGAGGATGGAGTGTATATAAATTGTAAGATATTATAGATAAAATTACAAATGGTTTAAAAACTTTTCCTACCTCTGGTGCTCATTAACCAAGGATATGTTAATTAAAGGAAAGTCTACCTATCAACATCCATATACCCATCCTCTTTCTCTATCCCTGTCCTTTTATTCCCTGTCTTTTAG
Source organism: Agapornis roseicollis (assembly GCA_002631895.1). Classification (NCBI taxonomy): domain Eukaryota; kingdom Metazoa; phylum Chordata; class Aves; order Psittaciformes; family Psittacidae; genus Agapornis; species Agapornis roseicollis. Next base: position 14,164 of record NDXB01001357.1, read on the forward strand.
GTAACACTGTGACTTGCAGCTCCAACCCTCAGCTGCATTGCTTGATGTTTTTAAAGTAAATAGTTGCTCCAAACAGCACAGTCCATGGTGGGTTCATATCAACCCACTCTTTCTTCAGAGCTGCTTCACCCTGGTCTGGGCAGTTTTAATCTGTTGTCTTTGGCTGCTACACCCTGTCTCCTCCTGGGCTGCTTGCCCCACAGGGATGAAGGCAGAAGAGTGGTGGATATGTCACTCCTCACAGAAGACACGAGGTGTGACTGGAAGGACCACAGGGTTGCTCACACAGGATATGAGTAACCTGGAGGAGCTGTCCTTTCCTGACCTGGAGCAAACAAGGAGTGGTGAGTAAGAGGTAGTCTGGGCATGCCATGTATGTGGTGGAGCACCACAAATAGCCTCAGGCTCCATAGGGGAGATGCTGACTAGGGAGGGGAGGAATCTCAGGATTCTGTCAGCATGTTGCAGGGGTGGCAGAGCTCTAGATGGGGTTTCCCATGTTATGAGCTGGAGCACCCTTTGAACCTGTGCTGCTTTTACAGCACAAATAGGTTTTCACCTCTGTCAGCCAAAGATCCTGGGTGTGAGGGAAGTGCTGCAGGATGGAGGGTAGTTGCAGATGTACTAGTTTCAACTCATGTGGTAGCATGTGCTGTTGGGGTTGAGCAGTTGACCTGGTAGAGGACCTGTGTGGTGGTTCCTAGCTATGGTTTGGGCTCAGAAATAGTGTGGTTGAAATGTAGTTTAGGTGCACAATTTTGAAATATTTGGAAAATATGTCACAATTTTTAAAGTAAAAAACTTAAAAATGGATAAAGGAAGAAATAGATGCTAGGGTGGAACAAGGGTAGGACTTTTTGTTTGCTTTGATTAGTAAGACTGCACCATGGGCCACTGATAAATCATGCCTTTGGTCCCTGGTGCTTCCCCATAACCCTTCTTTTGTGCTGTGTCAAGGAGAGCCATGGTTTTGCCTTGTACTACTGTGTGCAACACATTCCTTAATTTATGTGCTAATTAAATTGACAGAATGACTTGGTTGGCAGGAGCCTGCTCTCCCGGCAAGCCTATCTTTGCAGGCAATAATCCTTCCCTTTTATTTTAAGTAGAGCAAGGAGCCCATGGCTCAAGCAGGGGAAGGCAGTGGCTATGGGGGGCCTGAGGATGTGATAAGTGCAAGTGCTGTGGAGGATGCAGCAGCTTTAGGAAGAGATGTTTTCAGCTTCCCTTTTAAATGGAGGTTTTATTTTAGGAAGCTTTAGTTAACAACATTCTAAACATTATTTCTATTTTATCTTTTAAGTGAAGAGGTTCTAAAACTCCTGGCAGGGTTTTCATTTTTCCTGCATGAAAAAAGAGAGGTGAATGGGGTGCTTGCCTCCTGCAGGGATGCTTTTGGGGCTGCTCAGTGTGTTCCTGTGACAACACCTCACAGCCTGACCTACCTATGGCCGTGACTCATCCACCACCTCCCTGGAGCAGGTGAGGATATCAGATGCACTTGTGCAGTCTCCTAAGCTGCACTTGTATGAGAGATGTTGCATGCAAACTCCCTGTTGCTTTTGCCAATGTTTTCTGGGGGGACTTGGGTTTCCTTTGCTTCCTGCACTGCTGCTGTCCCAAGCTGGGCATTGAGTCCTGACAAAACCGCAGTTAATAAAGGCAAGATGAACCTGCCTGTGACTTGTGATGCCAGGGCAGTCTTGGGTTTCTTACAGTCATAGACTCATAGAATAGTTTGTACTGGGAGGTACTTTAAAGCTTGTCTATTTCCAACCCTCAGCTATGGGCAGGGACACCTTCCAGTAGACCAGGGTGCTCAAAGCCCTGTCCAACCTGGCCTTGAACACTGCCAGGGATGGGTTTGGTGTAGAAATCTTTGTCCTGGCCTCCAGTGCATGGACAGGGGAAGCAGTGGGCAGCATGCCATGGGGGGGGGGGTTGCCTGTAAGCCCTCACCTTGATGCCTGTCCTGCAGTTGTCTCAGCTGGAGGAGCTGCAGCCTCGCTGCTCTGTAGGCTGAGAACTTGCACCCTCATCACTCAGGTTATTGCATAAATAAATCTAATCACATGAAAATAGACAGGTACTCTTTTTATGCTTTTCCTTTATTAGTCATTTCCTACATGCCTTGGATGACATGGTTTAGTGGGAGGTGTTCTTGCCCTTGACAGGGGGGTTGGAACTAGATGATCTTAAGGTCCTTTGCAACTCTAACCATTCTATGATTCTATGATTCTGTGTTTGTCCAGCACAAGCTAACTTAAAGTAAATTCATACACAATTAACCGTGTAGTGAAGCTCTTCCTGAAGACGCCACTTCTGTGTTAGGTGGGAGAATAGCAATGGCCATTCAAAAGTTGGACATGGGGCTGCTCAAGATTAATTCCCTGTGCTGCTACAGGCTCCTTTCCTGATCCAAGGCAAGCCACTGAAATCACTGTGGGATTTTGAAGGAAGTTTGTGTGCTTTGAGTGCCCAAATCCCTCAGACACAGGAAGTATCTGGGTTCCCACATATGCTTCAGTCACTTGTCTGTAAAATGGTAAAAAAAGTGCAGCATTTTGACTTACAGATGTGATGAAGAATATAACAATGGTGAAGAACCTGTATCTTGTGATGGTGTCTTCTTTCTGCCCTTATTCCTCTCTCTTGTTGGCTGGACCAGTCACCCCTGGAAGGATGTCAAGGTACAGCTAACTTGTGAGTGTACTTCGCTATTAAGAAGCTTTTTCAGTGATGCCAAGTTTGTGGTGTTTGAGTTGCAGGTAGAGCAACTTGGTGCAAGAGCGAGGCTCCTGGGCTGTGCTTTCAAGTAAAGTCAGGGTTCCCTATCCCCTTTGTTACTGTCTTTGCTCCCAGCAGCAGCATTTGGCACTTTGGCTTCATTGGCACTGTGGCTCCATTGGTGCTGATGGCCATGCACTGAACTGATTTACCCAGAAAACTTGCAAAAGTAGTTGATTTCTTAGAGGGCTTAGAGGGCTGAACTGATTTCTTCAGTTCAGGAGTGATGATGAGCAATGGGAGCAGAGGTGGGTGGAAAGTGCTACAGTGAAGCCATGTCTGTTGTTCTATGCTGAGTCTGTGGGACTGGCAGGTCAGGGGAGAGAGGGATTTTCTTCACTTTTCAGGCTGATAACCCACGTAGAGCACCAAAGGACCACATCTTTTTCTTTTACTTGAATATTTCAGTAAAAGGTATGTGTCTGATTGCATCAGCCCACATTACCCACTGCATCACTAAGGATGTGCTGAGGATACACAGTGCTCCTTGAAGCTTGCTGCTGTTTCAGAAACATCTTTTTCACTACAGTTTACTTTTTGTTGAGTAATATTTTTTGTTCTTTTATATATTTCAGCATTCTTTCTCAGACATTTTGGAAAAGAAAGACTCATTGGGCAAAACAACGTGCGTGCAGAGGTGTGGGCTACATGAGAGGGGATTCTAAATTTGAATAAGACAATGGTAATTTTGATGGGCAGGATGAGCACAAGATAGGTCCTGGCTTATGAACAATGGAATGCATAGGTCCTTAGGGTAAGATCAGCACCAGTGTAGTGTTAAGATGTTTGGACTAATACCCCTGTGAGCTGGAGTCAGGGTTTGTTCTTTGGTTTCCTCATCTGGAATAAGGGAGATGTGTAGTGTTTTGAGCATTTGGATAAAGCTAAATCAAAATGATGAAGCATTTCATTCCAGACTGAGGGCTACTGCACAGGAATAACTGTTCCAGAATCACTTATCACATAGACAAACTAAAAAAAAGTAAATCTATTTTAACCAGAAAAATGAGACCTCTGGGTGATAAGCACAGCTCCTGAAAACACACGAATCGCAGATCACAATAAGCTCCTTCAAAGCTATAGAAATGATGGTGCTGTTTTGGTAATGGCACATCATGATCCTATCTATAATATATTTGCACTATACACACGTATATATTCCAATTTTATATATAAATCCAATTTACTGGTGTGGGCTTTGTCTGAGGACTCTGACTTGTATTTTCAGTAAAATAATGAGAGAAAGGAATACAATTTATCAAAGAAACACCGAAGAATTTATGACAAGAATGGGAGATAATGGGATTTCTGAGACTCTACAGATGATCTTTGCAGTGATCAGATAGGGCAGAATATGGGAGAACTTAACTGAGTTCTTTTATCTTAAGACTGTTTCAAACTTAACCTATTTACAGCTCTTCTGTTTTATAGATTCACACAGGTACTTAGCTATACTGTATATTTAAGATACTTTATCATAACAAGTAGTTTTTGCTTGGAAAGGATTTCATGATGCAGACCTCCATTGCTATCAATAATAATGGACATCCACTACTAAGATTAATAGAGCCAGCCTTTATTTCTTTTTAGACAAACCTTTCTATCAGATTCCAGACTTGAATTACAATTTCTGTTCTGAAATGTCAAATATTGCTTCAGCATCTAGGAGGTTTGATTTTTTTTCATCTTTAATTTGACCATGTATTGGTGTATTTTGGAAAGCACACCAGGCCTGTGACTGGATAGGATAGTTCATCTATGTATAGCAGGGCATAAAGGCTTGACAAGTCCACTGTGCACACCCAGTGAACTTGCTAATGAGCAGAAATGAGTGTTTCTGCCTTCAGACCAGGTTTGCGTCAGGATCTGCCTGTTTTCCATTGGCATGGTGTGGTGGGGGAGTCCCAGGTCAGACATCCAAGCAGTGGGAAGTGAATTTGTCCTGCTCCTCCCTGATGGTGGATTCGCTGAGGCTTCATGGGGTTGGATGTTGGGCAAACCATGTCATCCTGAGGAGAGGCTCTACAGCTGCCTGGCAGCTCAGGCCTGGGTGGCACTGACCCCTGGATGGGCAATATTGAACTTGGCTGCTTTTTTCAGGACGCTGAGCTGAGGTTAAGCATGCACATGCTCATGTGCATGACTTTGATGAATGTTGTCTGAGGCTGTGTTACTGTCAGTGTCAGTGGCACAGGTGGCATGGAATTTGCAGCATGCCAGCTCCATAGCTAAGTTCCCTAAGTGAGGAGCATAGACTTGTCATGTTTGCTTTTACCTGTCCACTGTGGTGGTGATCCGGGGTGCTCTGCAGTGACCCAGTAGAGTTTCTTGTTCCTCCAGGAGGATTCTGTCATTTCTGGGGGCCTTTTTCCAGATACCAAGCTAAGTCATGTTGTATGATGTTCTTCAGCTGGCACAGTATCCTCTCTTTTGTTAATCCTGCAATGGTCTCCGTGGGAATCAACGCAGCTCCAAAACTTCCTCACATTGTTTGTGTGTCCCTTTAGAGGAATCAACACCCAAAGAACTCAATTTTCCTGTGTTGCAAATGGCTCTGCAGGCAGCCTGAGCCATCGGCTCAACAGGTACTCTCTAGGAAGCATCCTTTTCTATTATTCCCTTGGATGTTTTACGACTGCCATTAACCTCATTCTCGGTTGTGTTAAAGGACATGGTCACACATGGGTCAGAGGTGAGCAGGTAGGCAGAATATTTCAGCATGGCTGGGAGAGGGCTCATATGCAGGACCTCTGCTGCCTGCCTCACTTAGGTGCTTTAAAAAGTTTACTTAATTTATTGCTTTTGCAATGTATCTGTTTTGGCTGGGCCAGGAGCTGTGTGCTATCAGAGTTTCTTCTGGGTGGTAATTGTAGACTGCGACTGAATTATCCCTACCACCTCATAGCCTGAGCTATGGAAGCCTCTTACAATCAGGCAGCTTTTCAAGAGCCAATATAACTTCAGAGTCTTGTCTGAATCCTTCATATATTTCCAAGACTATCCTTGAAATATGGTCACCAGGGCTCCTCACAGCATTTAGCAATGGTATCTTGGATACTGGATGCCAAAATAACACCATTTCCCTGCACTTGCTTGTTAATCTCCTATTTATATAGCACTGGATTTCTTCTCTGCTCTTAGTATCACAGTGAGGAGTTAAAGTGTGTCTGGTTCTGGACAAATCCCACCCCATTTGATTTTCTCAATTGCTGATGCCAAAATGCTGTCGTCCATGTTATTAGCGTGTCCTCTGTGCTTGGTTCTTAGACAGGCAATGTGCTATTTGCAGCTATTCAGGGCACTTTGCTCAAATAAACTGATATCAACCCGCTTTCCAGATCTGTTCCTGTCATTAATGCTGTTCCTGGCACCAAATTCTACCACGCACAAACTTGTCAGTAATGGCTTTGTATATATCCCAGATAATTGAGCAATGTATTGAATAGGGTTGAATTAAGGACAGAAACTGTTTGGCTCTTTATTATGTGGTACCTATTGGCTAGCTAGCTTTAAATAATATGAGTACTTTAGTTTTGTATAAAACAGATTGAAAATCTGCTGCTCATGGAAGTCTGCTTCAGGCTTAGGGTCTATATTAAATTCCTGGGGCAAGCAGAATACCTGGTTTATTTGACATTTTATTTTCCATGGTGGATGATGATATGCAGATAAGTTGATCTTTAGTTCCCAGATACCTCCTATATTTATAAGTGCTGGCTTATATGAAGCTTTCTCCACAGTTCCCAGATGCATCTTGCTGTATCTTATTGAATGTGTTAACAGTTGGTATAAACTACTCAAGGTTCTCCTTGGGCAACTTGTGTTTGCTAAGAAATATTACAGAGCTGCTTGTTTAGGAGTTTGTTTAATAAGAGTTTGTCATCAGAGAACAGAATCTGGCCAGAGGTCAGGCTTCCAGCAGTTCTGAGCAATCTGCGTCTGAGTTCAACTATTGTAGTCCTGCTGGTGACAACCAGCAGCTTTAAACAAACTGGCTCTGACTTTGAGAGTGCTTCGGGATGGATTTAATTTAGATGGTTTTTGCCTGTCCTGGCTCACTCCACAGCATGTCCTTCACTTGAAAACATAAATAACATTAGCTTTCCCTCACCCCGGGCTGTGCATCTCTTGGTTGCAGTGGTGGAGTGAGCCTGAGTGGCTGCTGAGCTAGCATCTCACCTGGTCCTGGGGCACTGCATTCAAGCAGCCTGTGCCTAAAACTGAAGAGCCGCCTTGGTTGCAGATGCACAAAGACTGTTTCATCCAGCCAAGCCTGTAGTCATGCCTGGGCAGAGGCAAGCCTCTGGCCAGGTCGGCAGCCCTGAATATATATACCATGTACAGTTAGTGCTGCAGCATAAACCCTGGCTGCACTGCAGCTAACCTGGTAAAACACAGATAGAAACTGCTCACCCTTTGGCAAGGTCCAAACAACCCAGGGAATATTTGGATTTATTTCTGTAGCACATGCTGCTGCAATTTCTGTAGCTGGTTGCTTAAGAATAGAGGGCACAAGGTAGCTTGTGGTGCTTTGCAAAGCAGTACCCTGGTCTTTCAGGAGGAATTTGGCTTAGTCTGTCCCTGCTAGGGATCTTAAAAAAATGGAGTTTGTTCAGTATTGCCTTAAATCAGGCAATTCATTGGCATTTCTGACTGCCAAATCCCCCAATGGAAGAGGCATACACACATCAGTAGAAAGCAAAAGAGAAAGACTCAAAAAAAGAGATGCAGGTTTAGTGGTTTTAGAGTCCTGCAGCTGCCTTAGAGCTGCTGTGCCAATCCCCTACGATGCACAGCATATGTCAAGGCAGCTCCATTTAAAGGGATAATTGCAAACAATCTAAAAGGCTGTTTCTTTTTGTGTTCTTTTTTCATGCCGGTGAATTAGATGATTTGGTTTGGGTTTTTCAGTGGTCTCCTGGGTAACAGCAGTATGGCGTTCTAAGTTTGCAATAAGGAGATCTATGCAAATAATACTAATTCTGTTGCCTCCTGTAATGCTTAGTGCTTGTGGACACTCAAGCCTTTGCAATAGTCAATTTCCTATTATGTGGAATAGAGAAACACCTTCAGGTACTGCACAGAGTACTGATGTAGTGTGTGTTGTTCTAGTCATTTGCCTGTGAAAGCCATACAGGCTTCAAAAGTCTGAGGGTCTTTTTGCCCTCAGAGTCAATAAAATAATTGTGCTTGGGTATTTTTCTTTGTCATTCCAGGGGTTTAAAACAGATAGCAGATAGTATGATGATGTGAGGGGAGTTTCAGCCTTGGAGAAGAGACAGATGAAAGGTAGGAGAAAAGAATGCTTGTGGTCTTTCACAGATTATAATTGGATGTGCAAAGAGGTCAAGGATGTTGTGACCCAGTAGACTGCAGTGCTGTATTGAGGATAGGCACTTCAGCTCAGAGCAGCATTCTTGGTGCTGTACTATGGTTTTCCAGCATGGTGCTGCCCTGTGCTGGTTGAATCTGTAGTCAGATACCCAGGCACAAGGTCAGGCCCCAGTTATCCAGGCTCCGTCTGGGCATCTATGTTACCATAAATTCCCTGTGCTTGGTCAAGAATAGGAGGATGAGCTGAGTCCTCAGGACACCATATCCCTGGGGATTTGGGATGTGCTGTTATTGTTGAGAAGAGGTGGTGGGCACAGAGTGAAGGTGGCCCCAGAGCCCCAGTGGCATGTATGGTGCTGGCAAGAGAAAACATCAATAGCAGTGAACCAGGCAAAAGTTTAATGGATTTCCTAGAACAGTGCAGAAGTCTTCAGGATGAACACAGAACATTTTACCATCATCAGTCAGTACCTACCATGCAGCAACAGGCATGCTCCATGGGTGCAGCTTAGGGCTGTTTGTGCTGCTGCAGGGCTTATCGTGTGCTGCAATGGAGGAGCACGGCAGCAAACCTTGCTATACCTGACAGCATCGGCTTCATGCTGGAATGCAGAGCCACACACTGCAGCTGTTTGGAACTGAGATCCATATAGTCCTACATCTTTATGGGGATATAGGGATGTATTCCCATGTATAAATAGGAATCATTTCTGTGTTAAATCTTAGTAAACAATTTATTTTCTCTTGCAAACAATTAGTGTCTTAGCAAATCCCTTAATAAATTAATCTTCTTTATCATCCAGATAATCTGTTCCACAAAACCAGTGAGCAGTGAAATCTTCGGACCTAGTGACTGATGTATAATTTTGCAGTAGTATATAGTGAATTACAAAAGCCACTGTGTGCTTTAATAATGCTAGTGAATTTGTGCAACGGGGAGATCTCTCAGGATTAGTATCTTATCCTATGTGTTGCACTTAAGAGCAATGTGTAAAGGTCTGGGGGAGAAGAATTTCTGTGGAGTTAAAACTTAAACAGAAGAAAAAAGGTGTCTGCTGTTTTCCTCACCCCAAACCATCTGTTTTAGAGAAGAGGAATATACTGCAATGTGACAGACAGCTAGAATCAGGAGCTGATCCTTTAAATAATACAGAAATGTCAAAGAGAGTCAGTTATTGACTTTCATGGAGTTGTTGTTGGTAGTAATGGATGTTGGAACACTGCTTTGGCTTCATCTCACCTGAGCTTTGGCCTTTGTTCCATGAGATAGGACATCAGACCCCTGGACTCACCCTGAACAAAGATGAGCATGAGGAGCACATCTGGGTCATTACTCAGTCCACCTCAGCTGTTCCTCCCTCTGTAGTTTGCAGGATGCAGTGGCTGTGGCATTTGCCACTTCAAATTGATGTTTGATATTCAGATGGCATGCTTAGGTATGCAATCAGTTTTTCACCCCCCTGCCTGTGATCTGCTTATGTGAGAAGCTTAGTTATAAACTGTGTTTGTTTTGGCTACATGTAATGCATTGGGGCTACCCAAAATTGTATGGTTTTTAATACAGTGGCTGGCAATAGCTGAAACTCCTCTAGTTACTTTTTCCCAGGACAGTATGGGGAAGAAGAAAAATCAGAAAAGAAAACACAACTATCCCTGTGGTATTTTTCCTTTTAAAAGCTACCAAAAGTTGCAGTGCTATGTTGAGAAAAAAGGCTGAGCCTTCAGCTTCTTCCAAGGGAAACAGCACAGAAAAGTCCTCTGTATTACATCGACCTTTTATTTGTCTTCATTCTTTTCCTCATTTGTCATGGTTTAAACACAGCCACACAGCTCAACCACCCACTCAACCCCTCTCCCCCTTTCCTTGCCCTCCCCCCCTTCCTCCCCACTCCCAGAGGGATGGGGGAAGGAGAACCAAAGGGATGCAACTCCCACGGGCCGAGATAACAACAATCCAGTAACTAAGGTATAACACAAATCATCCCTGCCACCACCAACGATAACAACGACAAGGAAAACAAGGGAAGAGGGTACGATACCACCCGCCGAAAACGAGCCCAACTGGGAAGTTCCCCCTCCTTCCGGGTAACTCCCAGTTACCCTGAGGGCATGACGTGCTATGGTATGGAATACCTCTTTGGTCAGTTTGGGTTCTGTCCCTCCTTCCTTCTGGCTCACCCTCCTCCCCAGCAGAGCATGAGGCTCACAAAGTCCTTGGTCAGGGCAAACATCACTCAGCAACAACCAAAACCATCGACCTTATCAGCCTTGTTCCCGGGTTAAGTCAAAACACAGCTACTAAAGAGAAGAAAAACTGACTGCAACTGCTGAACCCAGGACATCATTTCTGTGATGTGTGGTGACACACCAACCTGTGGGGCCATGAAGAAGGGTGGGCAGTGCAAGTCCCAGCTCTTGGTTTCAATTCTGAGTACTGAGGCACACAACTAACACATGGAGAGAAACCATCAGAGAGAAGGAAATTTTGTCTCTTTGCTGGGCTTCTCAACAACACTGAAGTGTTGGCTTTGTCCTGCTGTTGTTTTGTTCCTTTGAGGAGCCAGTAGACCTGTAACCACCATCTTCTGGCTCTTAAGCCCTCAGTTGCAAGATGCTGTTTGCTCACACCTTGTTTGCTTGCTGCTACCTCCATGCTGCTCACCAGGGAGCTCTGAGCTGGTGGTGGTACTCCAGCTGCTGACAGGGGTATTCTGTTCTTTCCTAAAGAGACATTCATGTGCACGGATGGACAAGAACAAGCCAAGCCACACTCTATGCTGAAAAGCGATCTAGATAAAGAAGCTGGAAGCCCATGTTTGCCATGTTTCACAATAGTATTTTTTTCACATTGCAGGCAGATCCTGCCCTTCTTCAGAAGGTAAAACATCACACAGAAAAATGTTTTCTTCTTTCCCTCACTCCCACCAAACCCTCCCCAGCAAAAAAAACCCATATCTTTTCTTTGATTTTTCCTGCCCCCTTTATATGTAGCAGATTTGGGGCAGGGAAGAAGTGCCCTGGTGTGTTGTTCACACGCCATTATTTATGGCAGGAGGAAAATGCTCCAGTTTTGGCTGTTGGTCTGGACACACTATCTAGGAGGAAGGTAGGGGTAGACAGTTCACATCTAGTCCCCAAGTCGTCCTCTCTCTCTTCCCACCAGGAGGACTGAGACTGACAAATCCTATGGACTGCAGCTGAGTGTAAGTCTCAGGTATAAATAACACCTGGGAAAGATTTACCTCAGCTGTGCTACATTAAATTTTACTTTTTGGCGGAGATTGCAGTTCATATCAGCATCTGCTACAAACTAATGGTGGAGAGGAAAGAAACCCCTTTGCAGCCTGGGGACTGAGCATGCAGGATCCAACTGCTCCCAGGTGGATGGATAGCAGCAGGGTATGAGGCTGTGTGACACTGTGAGAGGTAGAATATATGGAAGAAAAAATGTATTCTCTTTTCTAAGTGAGGAAGACCAACAGCTTTGCTTCTTGCTTTCACATGGTAACTGATGACGAAGGTCCTCAGGCACAAAATTTGTGTGTTGAGACAAACTGCAAGAATAGAAGCTTCTGTGAATTCTGGCCCGGTACAAGGCAAAAAGCTCAAAGACTTAGGAAAATATGTTGATCCTCATCACTGGCCGGTGCACTGTATTGCTGCCAAGACTTGAGCTTGTGCTTTGTGCTGACGTGAGATGAGCTTCCCAGGAACAACTGCACTATAAGACACCCCACAAGTAAAGTGGAAAGGAAAGGTAAGCAACAAAATGTTCATTCCTTTGACTAACATGAGTTTTTGTTAGGGCTTTGTTAGTTTTTGCATTGCTCTGCTCTGCAGAAGAGATGCTCATCCACAGGAGCCATTCATATAGAAAAAGCATCTCTTCCCATTCTACCCAGTGACTTTTGCAGCAAAACAAGGCCTGGTTTTTGAAAGTTTAAAATGCAGAAAACATCAAATAGCAATTCAAATAATTATAACTGTTGTGCAATCTAATAAGAAATTACAGGGACTGGAGCTGGACTCTCTTCAGAGTTGCACAGAAAAGGCAAGGAGCTGTGAGCAATTTCAGTTAGTGAAATTCTATTTAGATTGGAGAAAAGTTCTCACTGTGAGGGTGGCCAGGCATTGCCACAGGGGCCAAAAGAGGTAGTGCATCCTCTGCCTTGGAGGTACTTGAAGCTTAACTAGCCACAGTCCTGGGCAACTTGAGCTGATAAAGTTGGCCCCACTGTGAGCAGGGTTGTAGTGGGGTGCCTTCTGCCAACCTCAGTCATTCTCTGCTTCTGTGATTTACAGGAACAAATTATCTGTTATTTTTAAGTGACCAATGTATAGATCTGTTTTTTGATCATGTAAATAGCCTTCTTCATGAACAGTGATAGAAATCTCTGAGCATAGATTATTCAGAAAGTGTGTCTTCCAACTGCACAAGATCATAAGAAGAAAAGTGACTGGTTTGTCAGGACTGCAGAGCTAAATTAAGCTGCAGCAAGCACATTTCCTTGGCATGGAGCTGGTATCTCTAATTAGAAAAGCTCTGGAGAGTTAGTCTACTTGGGTAGTGAGACCTATTGCTTCCTCCTGTAGCATGTGAAGTGCCTGGAGCTGAGCCTCTCAGAAAAAGGCCTGGAGGCTGGGCTTCAGATAATGAATATCTTTTACTTGGGAATTTCATTATATATATGAATTTCCCAAACATTAGGTTTGATGTGCTCGTGTCAAATAGCTGAACATGCAGCAGGGCTGGGTAGGTACTTAGAGTTATAGATTTTTTAGTTTATGAAAAAAAAGAAGGCTGAAATCTAATCTCTTGAAAGCAATTGCTGCAGAAGTTACTGTACCCAGCTATACCTAGCTCCTCAAGAGGCATGAAGAATAATAGCAGTTGCTGAGAAGTGCCCAAGACTGCTTTCTTATTTGGAGTAACCTTTCTCTGTATCAGTAGTAGGAGGGGGAAGAGATTCTGATAATTATCTGAAACAAGCCTCTTCTGGGCTCATAACCTCACCTGGGCTGCTAAGCAGACAACTTCAATAGTTGCTGAAATATTAAGGTTATCTATCTTCTGCACTCATGCTAATGCTCCCAAGTGCAGGGGGAGCAACTGATCAGAGTTACAGCTTTTACTTGACACATGAGGAGTGCAATTGTTTTGCAGTTCACTCCAGGTGATGTTTATTCTGAGATGCTTTTTCTTTTGCCTGAGTTAGTACAAAGGTTTTAATTTCAGACGGGAGCATACCAAGTTGGCAGTTTGGCTTAGACTTCAAGCTTTGAGTGTTTCTATGAAGTCCTGGTTAGCTTTATAGGACTTCATTAGTCCTGCTTACTCTTCCAAGACTTGTGACAGATATGAAAATTTGTTGTGATAGAGCTGACCAATGGATGCCACTGGACAAAAATAACTTGCATTTATTAGTAATTTGAACAATACTGCTGATTTAAAAGCAAAAGCCTTATCCCACTTGGCTGACAGTCTCCACTTTAGCTCTGCCCCAGCAAAACTTGAGGTTTAACCCTATGCCTACTGAACACTTCATGAGCTGACTCACAGGATTATAGAATAGTTTGGGTTGGAAGAGAACTGAAAGAGAATCCAGTTCCAACAGGCAGGGACACCTTCCACTAGACCAGGTTGCCCCGAGCCCCATCCATCCTGGCCTCAAACACTGTCAGGGATGTGGCAGCCACAGCTTCTCTGGGCATCATGTGCTAGTGCTTCACAGGGAAAAACTTCCTAGTGTCTAATGTAATCTCAGTCTCCCCTCTGTCAGTTTAAAGCCATTCCCCTTGTCCTGTCCCTACAGGCCCTTGTCCAAAGCCCCTCTCCAGGTTTCTTGTAGCCCTTTTAGAACTGGAAGCTGCTCTAAGCTGTCCCTGGAGAATTCTCTTTCACAGGCTGAACAAGCCCAGCTCTCTTAGCCTGTCTTCATAGAAGAGGTGTTCCAGCCACCAGAGCATCTCTGTGGCCTCCTCTGGACTCACTGGAGCAGATACATGAACACATGTTGAGGCAGACAGCTGATGAAGGAGGTGCTGAGTGTTTTGTTGTTGCAATGGCTCTGGTTCACGGGAAGGTGGGGTTTTGCTTTTACCTGTTCAACAGCTGCTGCTGAACCCTTGCTTGCCATGACTGTGCTGCTCTCTAGGACTTCAAAATGTCTTCCTGGTGAGGTGGGTAGATCTCTTTCAAGCATTCAACAACCATTTAGCAGATTAGGCTTGCCTTAGGTTTCATGATTATGTGAGAAGCACTTACTGAGTTACCAGTGAAAAGCTGGGCAGGACTCTCTCAGGTTTCAAGCAGCTGAGAGTTTGCACTTCAGTGGATGCTATTCTGTGCAGTTGGACCTGGATATTACCAATTTTAATGTCTTTCATTTTAACACTTGCAGCTACTTAAATACTTCTTAATAGCAAATTCTCACATCTAGGTTGCCAAAAATTTGTTCCTTACCCATCTCAACCTCTGCAAATAATATAAAAAGCAATGCTATAGGATTTTTTTTTGTCTTTACTGTCAATTTACCAATTTTCTTTGAAAGCTACAAGAATTATTTTTATTGTTCCAGCAAACTCCTGGGGAGCATGCAATGGTTTGTTCAAACCTCATGGTGCTGCTGCAGAGGTTTGTCTGGCTGTGGCTGACTTTGATTCCCTGATAGCCTGTCTCGTGCTTCATTCCCCTAATGCAGCTGATAGCACTAAAACATGTGGCTATCAAACAAAAGGTATTCTTTCTCTTTATCCAAAGACATGATGATTTTTCCAACAGGGGTGATCTCTTACAGAATGGGACTGGGCAAAGTAGCTGAGGTAAGAAACATCCACAGCATTCAATATCCAGTGGAGTAGGAGTGCTTTTAAGAATTTCTAATTTGGAATAGAAGAATATACTGAATAATCGATTAGCAAAATCAGCTCTCTGGCTGGCACTTTAATATTGTGTTTTTCTGTATTAAGAAGCCAAAGATCAAGAATAAATGAAGATATTTCTGGTTAATGATACACAAAATTGTGAATTTAAATGTGGAGAGTGAGCTCTGCTTGTCAGCAGGCTGCTCAGGCAATCGGGTACAGAGCAAAGAGCAGGAACTGCATAGGAAAAGCAGCTCACACAGATGCGTGCATTCAGTAATGCATGAAAAGAACTGTCTTTACAGGGCTGGGTACACCCAGGTAATGATTATCCTGATAAAATGAGCTAAATTACAGCAGAGTTGCATAGAAGCAAAGTCCATTCTTTTATTGTTACCCTATTTAACAATGATTTGTACAAATCCAATTTGACTGTTGTATCACTCCTACTAGAATAAACTATTTAGAAGTATCCTTGTAGAATTTGTTGCAAGTAGATGCTGGAGCGCTGCATGGCTCTTAATGCTGTTAAGTTGGATGTGCAACCTCCCTGTTTCCTACCTACTTAGCTATTTGGAGCTCTTCTCTCTGATAGACAGTATTTTCCATTACTGGAGAACGGCAACAAGCAGAACAGGGCACACTCCTTCTGAGAAGATAAGGCCAGTGTACTTGCTTATTCTTAGATTTTAAGAGATGGTCTGTTAAGAAGCCTTACATGGATGGCATGTAGAACTGTGCCATATGAGACAGGTGCCAGTTCTCTGCTGCTCAGATCTCTGCTGAGCTATCATGAATTGAACAATTCTGCTATGGTGAAATTGTTCTCAGGTTCTGCTAATGAGGATGCAATAGAAATTAGAAGTGCTGCATGAGAGTTTGGCTGTTTGAACTCTGTCTGCATTTTGCTTTTGTTTTTAGCGTTATAGGGAAATAAAAGGGTAAGAAATAACATATTTTCAACAGATGGTGGGGTTCTTTGGAGCAGTAGGTCCCCCAGGGACCTACAGAAACAGACAACACATTCCTTTTATGCTTGCTGCAGCACAGAACATATGAAAATGTAGAATCATTTTATATGCCCAGTTCATGTTTTACTTTGGACTTTGAACAATAATTTTGGTACTAAAAGTTAATGAAGATTTTATGGAATAAAGGGCTGCAGGCTAGACATGGATTAAAATATTGATGAAAGGGGGTTTTATGGGGAATTGATTGGCATTTTTTTCTGGCAGATGTTTACATATCCTCCTCTCCACTCCATTTAGACAAGATCTTACTTGCAACAGCTAGTAAAGCCATTGTACCCCAGTCCAGAGTAACCAGAAAAAGAAGTCACCATTTTAGGGTTAATCTACTTGCTTTTAATTAATTGTATAACTCTCTTATGTCAAGGAAAGAATTTTTTTACTTTGTGAAAAGAATATAGTTTGTTAGACAAAAGTACAGAGAATGGTCAATTGTTAGTGAGACACTAGTGAAATTATTAGATTTGAGTATCTGCAGTCTTGAAATACAAGTTGTGGATTCAGCTGCTGAAGAGGTAGAAATGAGAACCATGAATTTCTTTGAGCAGCACGTTACTACACAGATGTCCACCAGGTCTTCAGCTTAGTTACATTTGTGCTTGCCTCTGATAAAGCTGATAAAGATCTAAGAGAAATCCTAAATTCAGAGTAAGGAGGTCTCCTCAGTCATATTCTTTCTAGTTTGAAGCATCTCAATAGGATGCTGCTTGGTTATCGAAGGCTTCTTAACAAAAGGAAGGAGCAGCTAGAAATGTGACAAGTCTTTATACATAATTCCCCTGTGAGTTTTTAAATGCTTTCTTCTTTCTTTTTGCAGTTTCTTACTCTGTGTTCATGGTGGCTTTCCATCCATTGGAGATGAGCCAAAGCACAGGAAATCCAGCTAGCCACTGTGTCCCACTTGTTCCCTCCCCAGATCAATCTTTCCAGGCAGACTAGGAATCACTATGCTGGGATTGTTAGAGTTTTCCTGGTTGTTAGGGCCTTTTATACCCTTTCACTGCTAATTCTGTTCAACTGCTAAAATGGCATGATTGAATCAATTGTGCTATTATATCTTTAATGATCTATTCTCTTGTTCCTGGTCTGTTCCTTATTTATTTCTTTGGGCTGTACTCAGCACCCCAGGTGAATGCTGTCATTGCCCTAAATGCAGTGGTTTAAGAGACTTTCTGTGGGCTCTTCTCATTCCTTCCCTGTTGGACTGATCAAAGACTTATCTTTCCAGTGTTCTCACCCACAAGTGCTCCTACTATAGAGAACATAGAAGCAAACAGCTGGCTCCTATGCTGAGACTGAGATCCACTTTATCACTCCTCTTTTGCTGGTTTAATTCAACCAAAAAGGCAACCAGGAGGAGTTTTTGGTGTTTATGTAAGGAAACCTCATTGTTCCAGCACACACTCTAGCTAATGCCGGTCATGATTTTTGCAGTATTTTCCCATGCACACTGTCAGAAGATTGTATATAAAACAAGGACAGTCACATTACATAACTGGTACATAAGCATAGTAGCATAAAGAAAGTAGTGAAGTGTGATGTATTATGACTTACAAACTTGGTCTTGGTCAGGGTGTATTACATAACTTCTAATCTGGTGCATTTTATTTTTTAAGTCGTAACCTATTTTTGGCCTTAGGAGATATTTGCAAACAGAAGGGTTATGTATACACCATACCCATTTAGTCAGTCCTGTTTTAATAACATGAATGTATTTTAATCAACTGGTTAGGAATCTCCTTCAGCTAATACAACCTTCTTGTCAGCTTGCTAAGGGATTCCCCCCTGTGTTTCCCCCCGAGTCTGTGGGAATTTAGGAGCAGTTTGAACAAACTTTCAAAGAAAGGGTTTGGTTTTTTTTTTTGCATCTAGGGTACTATTGGGTACTATTAATATTAATCTGATCTATTGAGGATAACTAAATATGTTATGATAACAATTTTGGTTCTACTTTTCTCTGTTTCTATTCTTTACAGATCTGGAGTCCTCAGCAGAATCAGTTGTGGCTAATTTTAAGCACATAGATATAAAACGAAAATTGGATTTCTTCAAACCACAAACTTCATTCTCCCTAAGAGAGACCTTGAGAGGGAGGCACAGGCAACTGTGGTGATTTTAGGTGGTAGCCCAGCTTTTTGCTGTGGGTAAATGTTGTGGAAGCAGGTTTCTGCTGTTGGTTACTGCTGACATAAGTGCAGTCTGACAGCAGCAGGATGATGGCCTTTAAAAATAGGACTTCTTGCCATTTTGTATTCTTGTCAGTGTGTCACAAATGTGAGAAGGTTGGATTTGCTTTCCCTGCCATTTTTCTCTTCTGGTTATTGCCTTCATCAATGGAATAAGTTAATTTTTTTGTGTGGGATTTTGTCCTTGCAATGACAGGAAAAGAATGAGTAAAACCACTTGACTTTTCTGCGTTGGCAGTGGCTCCCTTAGGACAGCAGGTCTATATTCATACTGCAGTGTATGCTGTGTGAGTTATGGGGCTGAGGCTGAGTTCTTCAGAGCACGGTGCTGAGTTTATAATGTTCCCGTTATGAGGCATTTGACCTTTCCAAGGATAGAAACGTCAGCTGCCTGCAGCGCTGCAGGAGTGGATGCAGGCCTAGCAGCTTCCAACCCTTCCCTTTACAGCTCAGGCTGCCAAGGTCCCTGTGGCCAATCTACCCTAGGTCCAAGGGTATCAGCACAGCAACAAAGACAGCTATATTCAACAGCTCCTAAAGATTATTTTGACAAAAACCAAAGCCAAACAAACCTTTTTTCCATGAAGCTCAGTGCTGTAAGGAGAAAACCAGGAGACAGAGAAGAGCACTTTGGCTTGGTCAGGCTAGGTGACTGAATAAGAAATACCCCTTGTCAGGCTGCTCAGCTCTCCCATAAACCTGCTTGCTGAAGTCTGTCATTTGTAATCTCTGTAGAGTGCATGTCAGAGGGCTCTGGTGAGCTTGTGGGAATGCTCCACTGAAAATGAAGCTGATCCTACAGGTTTCAGTAAAAGCCAAGGCTGTGGCTGGCATAAGGAATGATCCTCAGTGCCCACAGAGCTTTTACAGTGAGGGGTTGTGCTCATTTCCAGTGATTTCCCAGTCACAGTGGGCTGTGCTCTCAGCTGGCTCCATCCCTTGGGCTGGCTCCATCCCTTGGGCTGGCTACATTGTCTAATGCTCATTTAGCAGGAATAGATGATAGAATGGGTTCTGGGAACAACACCACTATTATGCAGGTCACTGAGAATTGGTGGGATCCCACATGTCCGCTCTCCACATTGAAGGTTTTGTAGCTGCAAAAATTGAAATAGTGGAAAGCTTAATCTTTGGGCTAACCTGCTATATCTGAGTCCAGTGTGGGCTTTTTATTGCTTGTAGTAAATAACAAGCATGTTTGTTTTTTAAAGAAAGAATAAATGTCACCATCTCCTTGCAGAACTTCTGCATTCTGTCTTGAATGAGATAACACTTATGATTCTTTAACAAATTCTTTAGAGATTCTTCTACTGCTGGCAGCAGAAGAATGGCACCTGAAGGTACCATTTCCATAGTAATTTACCTTTGAACTTAAACAATTCCTCAAAAAAGAAGCAATCACCTGCTTCAGAAATTGGAAGGACAGTTTAGGAATAGTTCTTCGTGCTTTATGAAAGCAAAAGGGCCAAAAAGGCAGGTTTCCAAGAGAGAAGAAATGAAACACCTCTCCTGAATTCAACAGCTAATAGCGAAATCTTTTTTAGAGCAACCACTATCACTCAGACCTGATACCTGTCTTATAATTACTTATGCCAGGATGTGGCTGATGTTAATTAGTGCCATTGGAGTATGTGATAGAGAATCCAGGAAATGAAGAAATGTCAGTATTTTGTCCTTCAAGCAGAAAGTTTTGTGGGAAAACATATTTCAATTATATTTATATCTTCCAGAGAAATAAACAACATTCTCCTACATGCTCTAGGTTTCCTAGGCAAAACTGAAAAATCGATGTAAAAGAAGGAACAAGATAATTTTTTAAAAGAGAAATCTAAGGTTTTCTTATATGTCCATAAATTCATACTGTTTTTCACAAGGGGTTTGCAGAGCCATCCATTCTGTCAGCAGCTGAATAGTTGATAAATGCAGGTAAGCACGATGGTGCTTGCTGCTGAGCTGGTCTTCAGACACAGTGGAGTGGTGTTTGCATGATATGGGGAATAAACTAGGAAATGTAAACCTGACTTTTTGCCATATGGAAACTCCTTGAAAGTTCAGGATTTGGAAAATTCCCACTTTTAAAAAATAAAAATTGATTGTATTTCAGTTATATTTTTTGTTAAATGCTGACATGTTTTTAAAAGACAATGTTTTTTAATTTATACACCATCCTGGAGTACCAAAACCCACTGACATCCTGATAATCTAATCCCAGAATTATTGTTTTTTAAAGATCAGTGAGACAAGGATACAACCCTGGAAATTTAGCACTTTGAAAATAGTGGTTTCTTGAATAAGAATGTTGTAAAACCAATTGAAGAGAAGAATGGTGTTGGGAGAATGATGTTGTATAAGATGCCTGAGATAAAGATTTTGATGTTCTTCATATTCTCATAAAATCTTAGTGAAATGGAAGATTTTCTTCTTTAATTCTCTGTATGCTTTTCATACAGACATAACAGCTACCTTTGCCTTATCCTCATGATCTGACATGAGCATAGAGCTCTTATCGCTCTCATCGCTCTCCAGTTTCTTTGAACCCAGGGGAAAAATATCAGTGTTTTAACCCAGAAATATTGATGAATTTTCAAGTTTCCCTAGGCAGCAGAGATCTAATAATTTTAGTCCTTGACTGAAATAAATTGCAAAATTTATCAGTGTTTTTTAATTTTTAAAGAACTTTCAGTAACAGGACCCAGAACTTGCAATTTGCCATTTTTTCCAAATCCAATTTTTTTCTTCAGTACAGCTTATAAATGGACTTTGCATGCGTGTATTGTGAATGGGAATTCTGTGCCTGTTTCTTTAAGGCTGATTCTTACAATAACACTTTCTTCTGCTTTAGAGTACTTCACATGTTGTGTCCAGGGTGTTTGTAACCAGCAAGCTAGTGGAGTAATGAGGGTCTCTGCAGGAGTTTTGTCACATTATGGATGTCAGGGTTGTAATCCCTATATTAAACAAATATTTCAACAATCTCAGATAGTCACAACAACTTCCAGTTCTGCTGAACAAAACTGGTGGACCTACAGACAATTCTGCCTCTTGTTCTGCTGCTCTGTGTCAAGTCCATATTCTGAGCCTTTCACTATGAGTAATTGTAAGTGTTTTTCATTAGCTTTTCTTAACTGTAAGAACTATCTTTCAAAATTGTTAATTCAGAGACTTCTACAGAACCATCCTTGAACCTGAGGAGTACTTGCAATGAATGGCTGATGCAGAGCCCCATCTTGAAGTTATGAGTCAAAGAAATGAAGCCATTGTAAGAGAGAATGATTACTTTTTCCCTTGAGTCACTGAAGGGAATATAAATATTAGTCTTCAGTTTACAGTTAGGTCATTCACTTTTCAGAATGTAGAGGCTATCTGCAGGTTAATGAAGTGACTGATATAAATAAAACATGCTCCTGAAGAAGCATTAGCAGGATTATTTAAAGGTTTGGGCTGGAACTGGATATGCACAAAACGATTTGTGTAAGCACCTTTCCTTTGGTGTTCCTACCCTTCTTCAGAAAAATAAGTATTTAAACCCAGTCTAATCAGGAAACTACTGATGTGCATATTTAAGTGTATATTTAAAAGACATGCATTTTAGTGGGACTAAAATATGTGCTTAATTTTAAACATGCACTAAATTTAAATAACTTTTGAGAGAGTGAAACCTAATGTTTTAAAGCTTTTGTGTGAGCTCAAGGCTACCTTAATTACACTGTTGCAGAAACAGTCAGATTTATGCTTGGAAATACAGGATTTATTTGCTGCCATTGCAGAATAAATAATGTAATATTACTTATAATAAATATTATTAATATTTTAATAATTATATTAATAAAATGATTTTCATAAATAATGTAATATTTTCATTCTGCATATCCTTGTGTCCTTTGCATCTCCCTGTCAACTTTCTTTGGAGAAATGTGAATCCACATTTTGGGAATGCTGCAAGTACTGTCTTTTATCATTTTTTTACCTTAAAAAGAGGAAGCAGTTAATGGAGATTCCTTCTTTCATATTTGAAGTTCTCGTGTATTTCTGCAAAACACAGGATGGTATTTATCGTTTTTCCTTTGTAAGAGTCTGGGAATTTTCTACCATGCCAGATTAACCCTTCTTTGTACAATTTATCACTATGATTCTCAACACAGTAAAATGCATTAATGCTGTTATGATTTATTACATTAAACCCAGCTTTAGAATAGAAGCCATCAAGTCAATTTTGATGCAGCATTTCTATTCGTAACTGAGCTTTTGAGTGGATAATAGCCTAAAGTGCACTCATATAATTTTACTCAAGTTTTCAAATGTCTGAAATTGAACTAGAATTTTAAGAAATATCATTTTGTAAGGTCTGGAATATGGCAAAAGCTTTTTTCCCAAAAATATAGGTACCATGATTTCATTATACCCAGAAGTGTCATTAAAGACTGAATTAAACAGTACTATTTATTGTATATATTTCTGGAAACTGAGAAAACTATTTTTTACACACCCTGAAAAGACGATATATGCTTTGGGTTTTTATTCCACAGCTGGTCAAACACCTTCACTTTATTTTACATTTCTTATAAACTCAAGCTGTGCCTGCGTACTTTTCCACAGAGAGCTCTCACCTTGGTTGCTTCATGTGAATTTAAGAATTCAGAGTTTTGCTTATTTTGAAAATTCAGACCTACGATGTTGAACCTTCCTATGCAGTGAGGCAAAAATGCACTTTCCAGTCTCCGTGGCCACTGGGACCACTGTGTAATTTTCTGTGCCGAATGCCCCTGCATGGAAATGCTGCTGAAGTCTGTTCCCTGAAACAGAGATTTCATTTTGTCTAAAGCTCTCGTTTCACAAAGGTGTAATTGCACTAGTACTGAGGTAGTTGTCTCTGATCCGCCCAAGTTCCTGGGGCAATCCAGCCTTCAAGTTTTAAGTTAGAACAGACAAAGGGAAAATCTTATGCTGTACACCTTCAATGAAATCAGTAGTACATCAGACTTTGCTGTACTTCTACTTTTGATGTTGAATGAGAGAAGATATCCTCTGAGGGGATAAGGTAGGAGAAGAGGGAGTCCAGAGAAGAAGACAGAGTATCTCTGAGTCACTTGTGTATGTTTTTGTCTCTTAACAAGTTAAGCCAGCCATGGATGTTTGCTGGACTGGTTCAAAGTAATGCTTATGCTGTGGTCACGGCTCTGAGTGCAGCTCACATAAACCCCAGGTAGGCGAGGTATACTGATGGGCTGATACAACTCCACTGGACTCAGTAGATCTTCATCATGGCCAGGAAATGCACAGATCACAGTAGAGAGCCTGCACAATACTGATTGTAGTGGGAGATATTTACGGTAGGTGCACTGTAAGCGCAGCAGTGAGTGCATTATATAACTGTACTGGATTTACTTGGCTCTAGTTTGCATGGTCTTTGAGTGTATCAACTGTGTTGCTCTTAATTTTTTATTTCCCCTAAGCACCTTCAGACAGTTAAAGAGATTTCCCCTATGGCTGGGGTAAATGCCATGCTGTAGACATCAATACTTCATCATTTTTTCAAGAGCATTGGCACCAGTATTTAAAAATATCTGTAAGTTATGTCTTGAGCTTTTCTTTGAATCAGAGAAAATCCCTATATGCACAGTGCCTAAGTAAATTACACTCACCATGCAGTGATGTTGCTGTTACGGCTCTTCTGCTAAGAAGGTCCCTGAGGATGTAAGCATGGGTTTTTCTCATCAGCTTCAGAAAGGAAATGGGATAGTTATTTGTTTGTTTGTGTATGATCAGAGTCTTTTACAGAGGTGTGATTCCAGATCATGTTTTCTGAGTTCCAGCAAGGCTACTGCTTTACTGGCCCACATAAAGATAATTATTTAATGTTTGTGTTTCACACACCTTAAAGAAAACATGACAATAAAAAAGCCCAAAGCAAATAACAAAAATGGTTACTGCTCTTCCCTTACTTCAGGATAGTATATACTTTAGGTGATATTTGTGCATGTCTATAAGGGAAAAATTCTGTGAGCAACCATCATCTGCTTCTGCAGGTGGATTCAAGAGCTCACATATGTGCTTATAGTTAATGTTTTATGAAGTTCCAGCAAATTCTGAAGGTCACTGGGCTCTTCAGGAAGAAAGAGCAGTCACCTCCAGAGTCACTGCTGAAGATCTGTCCTGGGAACAGAAGTTGGAAGCGGGTCCCTGCCTGTGCTCTTGCTTGCCTCTGTTCAATCTGCAATTTATCTGTACTCACAGAGACCATTATGCCAAGAATCTGGTGTCAGAATAGTAAATGAAAGAAGGAAAAGGACCTTTCAGGCACTCAGAATATCTTCCAAAAATGTTCTTGTAATCTAATTTCTTTCTCCCTTAGGAGCTTTAGGAGGTATCTGCAGTGAGCTAGAATAAGGTATGCCTTAAGGTGTGTGAACTTGTTCCATGAGAAACTGCTGCAATACTTGTAATGAAGAAGTCACAATAAGAAATATTATTGGGCATTTGGGAGAGCTTAACATATTTCCAATAATTTTGCTTAATGGTTGTGCCCTTTTCTGACTAATGCTCCCTGGATTTTAATGAAGCAGCATGGGTTTGCCACAGACATTTTTCCTAGGCAGTAAACAATAGAGCATTGATGGAAACAAATTACCAGAGAGAATGTTGACCTCAGAGGAAAAAATCTCTGCAAACAGGAGGACATGAACTGCTACTCTGTTGTCAGATCATTCCAGAAAGCAGATACGCAGGTGATGATGTTCTCTCAGAAGACATTAGAGAACAAGGGGCTGAGGATTAAGGACAATTGTCATAGCTATATCAGGAGAGCAACATATGAATCTCAAGAGTGTCCAGCCCATCTGTTGTAAATGTACAACAGTCAGGAAGCTGATAGGTATCACGTGACCTTGCAATATGTCCCTGTGGCTGTTAATGATAAATCAATCCAAAGCTCAAACTCTTGAGCTTCAGGGCATTATTTTTTTTTTTTTTTTTTTTTTTTTCTTTTTTTTTTGAAAAAGAGGTTTTTTTTAAAATAACTGTTT
>NDXB01001357.1:39484-65532 GCA_002631895.1 Agapornis roseicollis
ATTTTTTTTTTTTTTTGTTTTTCCTATTTTAAGTGAAAAAGAGGTCTCATGCAAAAATCATGTGTTATGAAATGGTAATTAGTAAGTAAGTTCTTGGAGGAAACAATTACCTGCGGTATTATTCTTTGTTAAGAAGATGTACTGCCCAGTCAATTCAGTGGTCCTACAGCTTAAGGCAGTGGTATCTCAACATGATGTGTTAGACAGATCTATGCCCAAGGGATATTTCACCTGAAATCTTGAACAGTTTTTTGTGCATACTGCTGGCATTGCATAAATGCATTTAAGTTGCTGGACTCCAACAGCAGCATGCTACCTCGTGGTAGATTATTTTCATTCTAGGGATTCATTATATTCACAGCTTGAATTTAGTACTTGTATTTCGGGACATGGAGCTAAGAAAATGTAGTCAGTCCAGCATGACTACACACGTTATGAAGAGTTTAGATCGAATAGTGATGGTTTTTGGGAACAGAGTAGAAGTGGCAAATATTCAACTTTGAAGGCGTTGCCAGGTCTGTTATTGAGAATTCAGGTTTTGCTCTCTCTATTGGTAACAAAGCTCGTTAATGCTTTCACTTTGTTATTGCTGTGTCCCAGTGACTGCGTCAGTACTATGGATAGCACTGGACAGTTTGCCCCATAACTATATGAAACTATATAAAGCAGAGTTTTGGCTTATGAGACAGCTCAGATGAGAGAAAAAGAGATGAAAGAGAGAAGGTGGCTGCAGAATGATCCATCCTGTCTATGTGGAGGTCAGGAAGTCACCTTGTGCTGTGTCTCCAGGCACAAGAACTGGGCTGGTATGCTCTATGCAAACCTGTAAGTTTTTATCTCTCATCTGCTCTTCCACAATCATAGGCCTCAGGTAAATTATGATTTTGTTCTTATATATTTATATAAATATATACACACACTTTTCTGTTTCATTCTTTCAGCAAGAAAATGTGAGCAGACCACAGTGCTTTTGACAGAGTTTAAATGTGGAGTTTAATCAAAAGGAACCTTGAGTTCAAACCCATGGAGGTAGAAAGTAGGAAAGGCATGAATTTCCTACAGCTGTCTGGAGTTCATGTCTCATCTTTCCTTTATTTGCTATATTACAAAGTCATCTTAGAGAAGGTATTAATGATTAGGCTGAGTAGCTAAAAAGAAGTATTTGGCATTTCACATTTTAGCAAAGTATGCCTGCATTTGAAGTTGTGTACATTTTGTAGTGTCTCTGAACTACCTGCATTTGTAATTTATCTTTTTGGCTGATAAATTAATTTCTTTTCATGCTGAGTCCTGCCTTGTCTGACCTTCTGAATAATAGAGCACAAGTTCCAGCCAGCGATGGAGCACCACAGCGTTCCAGCCTACATGAAGCATAAGAATCTGTGGCTGAACACTGTGTTTGCTAATAATTCCACAATACCCAAAGTGGTCCTCCCTGTGTTTAGCTGCATGAAGGTGAGATTGTATTATCAGTGTGAATGCAGCTGACCACTTTTCAGACTTGGCATCTGGATTTAGGTTCCCTGTCTCAGATATCTCCTCTCTAGGCTGATAATTATAGCTCTTGAACAAGGTGTCTTCCTTTGACTATCTTGCTAGACTGAGCTGTTTCTCATAAAAATAATGGATTAAAAAAAACCACCTCAAAACAAGAGTAGATGCATAATTAACTCTGAAGTGACTAAACAGTGACATTTACAGGAGGACATCAGGAGGTACTGGTACTGGCCTCAATAAGAAGGAACAAAAATAAATATGCCTCATTTTTTGCACCACGTTCCTTTGTTTTTTTAATCTGGGAGGACTCTCAGCAGTTCCATTTAATTCAGGTCTCATAACTCAGTCTGTGTGCTGGTCAGGCATGGATGATATTCTCATCATACAGCAGTGAGCACTGGCATTGTGAAAGGAGCCCCTAAGGGAGCTGTAAAAGAGCTAAAGAAATATAGGTAGAAAGCGAGTATAAAGCATGTTTGCATTTTGCATGTTGTCTTTATTTATCACAGCACTATCCCAGGAATATGTCAACAGCAATAATTAACAATCCTTTATAATTCAACAGAAAGGGCAAGAATGCTGTGAGAACAAAATGCCTCATGCCATGTTTGAAGATATTTTTAGTTTAACTTTTAGGTGAATCTCTTTTCTGCAAATGCTTACATATATTTTCTGTTTTCCTCTCATTTACATCTCTACCATGTATCTTTAAATGCATGTTGTCCTGATTGATCATTGCTGCTGATCTTCATGCATTTCACTTTTAGATGGCCATGCCTAGCATCCAAGTAGAAGAAAGAGAAAGGAGGAAAAGCCCTTAAGTAAAATTGCCATCAAAGCAGTATGTCATAAAATATAACACATTTATGTCTTTTTAGCTAGAAACCCTGGGCTTTTGAGTTTTGAAAAACCAAATGAGTCAAAAGAAGAACACAGGAACCTATCTAGTAGGGGCATGATGACCAAATATTTGTCTATGGATGATGTTGTCTGGGGAGGACACACCATAAGGTGTTTCACTTAGAGCAAGTGCATAAGGAACAGTTCCCATTCTTGGCTGCAAAGGAGAACTGGAGTCTGTGAGCTCAGCTGAGCTCTAGGGGCTGCAACATGTGTTGGTGGCATACTTCATTGTCAGAGCTGCAGTGTTGGAATGTCAGTGGTTCTTTCACATCTGCGAGAAGTATATTTGGTTGTGAAATACATGCGCTTAGGCTGCAATTTGTTCTTCTGTACGGTGTGCTGGGGAAGCACCTTTCAACCCGCAAGGTCTGCCTGAGGCACTACCAGCTGGGTAAGCAATGAACCTTTATGCCTCAGTGCAGGAATGAGGATTGGAAGGATTCTGGTTTGATCCCAGAGTGGAATAGCCTAGGTCCTCTTGGCCTTAAAGACTCCAGTTTGTCCTGTGCTCATATCAAGGCCTTGTAGCCAAGTGATTCTGCAAAGGTGGGTGAAGAGGAGATTGAAAGGTACAGTTGTTACTGTCTACTAACAACGGTTGCCTTACTTTTCCCCTTCCACATCTATAAAACAACTCTAAGAGCAATCATGGACTTTAAATTTCATACTGCTGATATATTTTATAATAGGTTCCAAAACTACTTTCTCAACTGGTAATTCAGTTGAGCTCTGCTGCACATGCTAATGCTTCAGTATGGAGGAAGTGGAAAATTATTTAGTAAAACTTAATATGGCTTTCATTTCATGGCTGTTATTATCAAATATTAGTCATTGCTGAGGATCATTCCTAGAACAGTTTGTTCAGTATGCATCATCCGCATGCATTGGGTTATCACCTCTTTGAAATGCACCAGCATTTGGATGGTAAAAAGTTTTAATTTTATTCAGCTTTGCATCTTGAAAGCAGGCGTGATCTTAACAAATGGGAGTTATCGTAATTCCTGTGTCTTCTGTAGTTCAGCATAAAAAATGGTTTTAGTCTCATGGATGAAAATTAGGACTGAAAAATCCACAAGTGGGTTTTTTTTTTTTTTATTTCCAATCAGTCTTTTTCCTCACCAAAAATATATGTGCTTGATTCTGAGTTATGGAACTTTTTTCATGCTGTTTGCTCAGAAATAATTTCTGCCTACTAATCTATATGAATTTGTAAGAGCTGGAAGGAATAGACACAAATCCTGCAAAACTTTCCATGCATGCAGGTACTGACTCCAGAGGTTTTTCTGCCTGCTTGTACAAACAAAACTCTACGTATAAACATTCTAAAGATTTTAAAGAATGATAATATTTCCATTGTGACTTGAAAAGCTTGAACCATAGTAATTCTCTCCTTATATTCACTGGGTAGTGAGCATACGTGCTATTAATGTTACTTTTGTGAAAATTGATGCTTTCCTGCTTCTGATGCACTACTGAAAAGAATGTGCCTGTCTCATACAGCCATGCTGCTCTCTCAGGGTAGAAAAGCATTGTGTTTTGTGTTACAATCAGATTAATGGAAGTAACAACTCCCTAGCAGTTTTTAATGCTAGGGGATGTTTCATGATGCTTTGCCATGTTTTTTTCTCATAATCTTCCATTTCAAATCTACATTTCCCAGTCAGACAAAATCAAATTGCTATGTGCTTGATGTTAATATATCCAAATCACACTGCTATGGCATGATCTGTGTGATGGTGCTGTCAGTTTTATTTTGTATGTCTTTGTCTGGATCAGCATTACTTCACCAGGAGAGATAAGGAGCTCTGGAACATCAGGAGCTCCAGAAAGATCTGGAGCACCAGGGACATGTACATTCTGGTTGTGTGTTAGACGAGACTATGCTTACTGTTTCATGGATAAAACTGTCAGTCCTGAAGGAGCGTCATTTGTTTGTATGGTTTGTTATTTATATCTTAATAATGGTTAATACCATTTGTGCTTTTGTACTAACTGCATACTGCTTGGGACAGTTCCTAACTTCCTAAGCAGTTTTCATTGTAAAGGTGGTCTGCTGCTACATAAAACCAGCCCAGCCTGCTGTTGTCATAGCTTTTCATTATGATTTCCCTCAGAATCCTTAATAACATAAACATGAAAAGCCTCCATTTGCTTTATTGTTCAGGCATCTTGAGCAAACTCACTGCGGGTGACTGGGAAAGAGGTTTTCTTACCCTTCCAGCATCCATTATGCCTCTGTGTGAAGAGAAATACCTGTAAATGAGGAGTGTCTGGATTTTCAGTGGACTTTCTTGAAACAAACTTAACTAAAAATGAAAAGAGATCTTGTTATTTCTAAGGTCATCCCTGCTCAAGCTTGATTTAAACGTGAATTATTTGCTGAATAATAAAATTACTTCAACAGAAGCATCAATGATTCCCGAGCCAGGATTTTTTCTATGTGTCAGAAACTGATCCTCCCAAATCGACACCATATTTACACTTCAGGAATCACATAGCAAACCTGATGCTGTAAGAAAAACAAGCCTCCTATCCCTTGGGACAAGTGTAGAGCTATAAATGTGCTACTGCAGTATTAATTTAAAGGTCAGCCTGCCATATCTGTGCAACAGGGTTGAGAGTGATGATCTCCCTTGGATGATATGGACCAGGATTATGTCCAAGTATTAATAGTGCTGATTAAATAAGGCTGGAGAAAGCAATCTATCTCTTCAAATATTCATCCCACTATTGTATTTATAATCCTATGATAAACAGAAATTTAGTAAGAAAAATGGACATATCTTCAATATTGTTGACTTATGGGAGTTTTTATTAATTTGAAAGGAAACCTTAACCCTCATGGAGTCAGACATTTGTGGAAGTAAGGCCAGCCTGTCTTTTCTGACCAATGTAGCACAAAAAATATAACCTAAAGACTTCAAATTCAGGCAGCAGAATCAACAGCAAAATCATAAGAAGGATTCTGTTTCTTCAAATGCCAAAAAAACATTGACATATTTTCTGGCAGGGAGAGAAGGAGGAAGGATTCTCATAGCAGGTTTTAAAAAAGAAGAGGGTTAAGAAGCAACTTGTGGGATTTTCAAAGGGGCTGTGGGCACTTATCTGTGTCAGAAATACATATTCAACAATGAGTATCGGGGTCAAATGATTTATACAGTTCTAAAATCACATTAGCACACATTACAAATTACAAAATTCCCTTTGTAGATGTAGATCAGCAAAGTGCAAGAGCAGTAAATAACCAACAGACCTTAGAAAAAGGGCAAGGATTAAACTCATCCACCACTAACTTGCACATCTGTAGCAAATTCACAAAAGCAGAAAACAAAAAGAGAAGGGAGAGATGATAAACATTTTTATCATCTTGTACCTCATCTTGTTGCTCATTTATTACTGTGTGAAGGGGAAGCCTCAGTATCACTGCTGGAAGTAGAGAAAAATGACAAAGCAAAGGGCAACCTTTTCCTCTTTTGGAAATGCATCTGAGGCATGCCAGGGAACCTGGGCTTTGCCTGGTGGTACAGCATGCTCCATGCAGCTCCACAGTGCTCTAGCCAGGAGCTGCCAGGTTGAGCTCTACCCGTGGCTGTGCATTCACAAGATCTCTACTCATTCTGAGGTCTGTCAATGGTATGGAAGAGGAATTGTCTTTGAATTATTTTGTACCATGCAGCCTCAGCAGTATCCATCTTTCTAAAGCAGAGTCAATACTGGCAGCTCTGCATTGCCCTGTGCAACATATACCACAAACATGGGGGCAGATTGCACAGTGGCGGTAACTCTGCCAAGGCATGACCCATAACAGAATTCCTCGTCTGGACCCACATTCCTCTCCATTGACATTCTGTCACCCTCTGAGCTTAATGGTCTTTTCCAGCACTCAGTGTTATATTTGCTGTTACACTCAAGTTGTCCTGGTCCAAATAGCAACATACTAAAGGCAGGAGGACAAGAATGGCTGCAGAAGAGTTTCCTTGCTCAGGCAGGTGGCTGCTGCAGGCGGTTGAGCTCTGCCTAAGACAGAGAGGACTAAGTAACAATTTACGTAACAACACCAAATTCCATTTCATTTATATGTCTTCTTGTAAAAACCAGTACAACTCATTTGGACCTCAATATTTCTTCATAGATATAATCTTTACTGCTGTCATAATGATGCCCTTCTTTCTTACTATGAAACCTCTCTTTATTCAGATTTCATCATTTGTTTGTTTCCTTCACTAAGCATCACTTCCTAAGGATGACAGCATATTGCAAAATGTTCTTTTAAATAATCAGGCCTATAGCCATCCCAGTAAATGAACTTGGAATGCTTTATGGTGCAAATCTTTGTTTTCATTGTCTTTTTCCAATTACTTGGCAATTCGCAAGGTTCAGTAACTCACAATGGATCTCCAAGCCATTATTGCAGATTTGCACAGTTCTGTTCTAGGTAAAATTACAGGATACAAAACTCTAGCAAGAAAAGCAGCTGCTTGTCTTTCCAACAAGCCTTCCTTCCCCTCGACTTTCTCCTGCCTCTCTGAAAGGTCTTTGAGCTCTTTGTTCTGTTCTGGCTACAAGGAATGCATTTTTGCATAGAACTTCAGATACTTCAGAAAGCTTGATGTAAAATCAAAGTGAGACGGGACTTGAAGTGCTCACTTTCTGATCACTGAGAGTCTTTTTTAGCTATTAGCAGGAACAGCCCTGCAGCTTATGTATTTTCAAGAAGCAGCTACCTGTAGTGCAGCTGTCTGCAGCGGGAGAGGAGCCTGGCATCCCTGTGTCTGTGCTGTGTTTATGAGAGGGAAGATGGTTCACATGCCTCAATCAGTTCTGGGAAAGTGTCAACATCTAGGAGAAACAAGAAGGCTGTTCATCTTCTTCCTTCTCTTCTTTTTTCCTCTGTGTAATCTATTGCCTCTCTCTATTACCCGCCCCCTCCTTCTCTCTTCCCAGTCTCATCTGAGATGTGTCTGCTAAGAACAAGCTGTCTCAACACACCTCCTGCTGCTCCTGCACTGATTGTTACAGCAACAAGAAGTAGCCCTGCAGTGAGATCAACAGGAGCCACTTTATTTGCCAGAGGTGGATTATCACGGTGTAGCAAAGAAGATGACGTTTATTTGGAGAAGCAAACAGCAGAGAGCATCTTTTACAAAACAGCTCAGGCTGCTGATTCCAAAGAAAAGAGGTGAATCCCCATGAGACCTCTTTCTATAGCCCAAACAGAGTGTACTTCCAGGAGTCCAGGTCCAAAGTGCAGATTTGGACTTTGCTTGTCTAAGTCTGTGTCTGCCCATCCATCCTAATGGCTTCTGACACTGCTAGCCAGTTTCAGTAAAGGGATAGGGGCAAACAGAGATGTTTCCTGTAGAAGTCACAGCAATAGATGGCTATCAAATCCCTTCTCCTGCCTAAGGTGAGGAAAAGGTGGCACAGAGCCAGTTCTCATTTGAGGCTGAAGAACCAGATGGATTTTATCAGTGCCCAGGCACAGGGAAAGCTTCCACTGAAGTTTGTACCTTTCCGGACCTCAGCAAATTTGGCAGAGCTCCAGATATGAATGACAGGGCTGCTTCTCATTCTAGTTATTATGCAGATTTAAAAACACTGCATGATGTCCAAATGACATCAATACAACTTGCTGGGAGGCTTTACTGGCCCCTGCAGAAGGTCCATGGAAGTAATGTATGGGAAAAGAAGGACCAGTTCACTACAAGAGAGGCTTTGAACAAGAGTGAAGGCAGTGGCAAGGAAAACACTGACATATGGCAATGAAACATTTAAAATTGATAAAAGAGAATGCCTGTAAATGGGGTAAAAAATGAATTGAAAATGGCTCAAAGCAGGGGTCTGAGGCAGAGCTGTGTATTTATGTCACAGTGCAAACAGCTACTGAGAGCACAACTAAAAAGGAAACGGCAAAGTTCTCTCAAGGCTCAGAGGATCCAACACAGTGGAGTCCAGGAAGAGAGATGCCAGAAGAGAATGAGAGTATTTTTCCCCTCCCTGCTTTGTCAAGCATTCTTCAGAAGGAACCAGTGCAGGAAATCCTCAGAGGAAGTTGGAAAAACATTTACTATTTCACATACTTGTGTTTTGTCACGTCTGGAGTTTACAAGAATCTCATTTAAAAGAGTGGTTCTTACTTCATTGTTTCTAGAAATCCATAATCTTGATTCTTTCTGGAAACTTGACTAGAAATTGCTGATAAAGTAGAATAAAGCTGGGGGAAGCTGTGTATCTATAAAATAACCTGTGGTAAGTGTCTGACTGTGAAAGGCCATAAAGTCTATTTTGGAATGTAAAGCTGTAGGTTTAAACACCAGGCTAGCTTTAAGTAACTCTGCTTATTTTATTATAGATGTTTTAAAGCAGCTTTGAAAAGAACAGGATTGCTCAAGTTG
The DNA here is from genome assembly GCA_002631895.1 of Agapornis roseicollis. Lineage (NCBI taxonomy): Eukaryota > Metazoa > Chordata > Aves > Psittaciformes > Psittacidae > Agapornis > Agapornis roseicollis. The sequence continues at coordinate 48,280 of NDXB01001357.1, forward strand.
CTAAATACCTTTAGAACATAATGTACTATCTCCTCTGCCAGCTTAGGAACATACCATTAACATTACAGCAATAAGCTGCTTTCTAGCCTAAAGGAAGGTACAGGTTAACCTGTGGCTGAAGGATAACATGTGGGTAATCTGGCTGTTGGTCTCCAGAGAAGTCCATTTGAGTGAGGTGTGAGGTAAGGGTTCTGTAGCCTGTATCCTTTGTACATACAGAAACCTGAAATCCTGAGTGAAGAAAATAGCTCCCGTGATAACTCTTCGTTTTATCACTGGTAATAAAAATGTTCTGGGTCAGTCATGGTGCTTCTGGAGATGATGTATGAGAAAGCAAGTAAGCAGCTCTGTTCCTTCATGACAGATCTACCCTGCAAGACCACAAGGCAGAAATGAACTGCCTGGTCAAGGTTACCAGCCAGAAAAGCTCTTTGAAAGTATCTACCTAAAAGCCCCAAATAGTCTTTTTTCTAGTCTGGGAGAGGGAAAATTACTATTCCACACTGTCTTGTGTTTGCAGGTTTGAATCTGTTCAGGGCCAAAGTGGCAGGAGCACAAACTGTGCCAGGATGTTTTTTCCAAGTTATCTGGGCACAGGCAGTTCCCTGGTGAAATAATGGCTCTTCAGCTATTTGTCTCATGTCTAATCTTCAAAATTGGCTTGCTTTCCCTGGAAATTACTGCTGGAATACATACAGGGGGGGTCTCTCTTCTAGTTATAAGGTATCCTGTAACAGTTTATATTAAAGAGCTTTTGCATGCTGTCTTTTAAGCATTAGAGATACCAAATCCAGAGCTGGGCAGTGAAAGGTAAGGAGTACATGGGACATCTTAACTCTGTAAGATCAAGGCAGATGATGTAGTGCAGGAAAAGCATTCCCTGTTCTATGTCCAAGGCACAAAACCTGACAGTGTAGCTGTTCACTGTTCAGTTCCTAACACATTAGCTGACAATGGATTATCTAGGTGAGATTTCCAGACAGCTTTGTGCTTCAGGATTCTGATCACACCTAGAAATGCATTCTTGTCTGAAAAGTTGGGCATAAAACTTGTAAGTTGTGGCTTATCCTATTGCACGGAATAAGACATCATTCAACATTATTAAGCATGGCTAAATATTTTTAATATTAAAAATAAGCAGCAAAAAGTGAATGATCTCTTGAGAAAGCATTTCTTTACTTGTGTTTTGTGATCTGCAACAGAGAATTTTGCAGTGAAATGTTTGTCACTCGGAATAGTTGCTGTTGTACTTTTCCACTACAGAAGAATCACTGGTATTACCTGTGAAGCATTTAAAGAGCTCAGGTGAGAGGACCAGACCTGCTGTAGTAAAGTACTATACCTACACCAGTTTTAGTAGATCCAGAAAACTGATACGATCCTATGTTCATATTTGTAGGAATAACTTTCCTGCTATGTGTAAATAGCTGCAGATGGACACTGAACAGACAGCATTTTGGAGCATGGCAGCAGGAGAATAAAACAGATTGTCACCAACATGCCTGAAGCATTTGTGGGTACAAGGGAAGACAAGCACTAGGATGTTGGCAGTTGGTACTGGCATAGGGTTCTAAATTAGGAACTTAATCATGTAGCTTTTCCCATTCTCTTCTAAGGAAACATTTCTTTTACTTTTCAATACATGGAAGAAGGTCAAATGAGCACACACGACTCTGAAAAGACTCAAGCCCTTCTCCACAGACTAGATCTCAGCGAAAAATAGCCTGTAAGTTTGGAGACAGAGGAGCCAGCAGTGGGGTAGAAGAGTGTACTCTGAGCCCCTCTGGAGGACTTCTCAACGTTGAGCCTTTGGAAGCTGTAACTCCTGATAAGCAGAGATAATCAGCTGCATTATTGTACCCTCTCACAACCACACTCAAGTGTTGGCAATTGAAAATAACTACCCCCCAAATAAGAAGTTATTAACCCTCACATGCGCTTGCTCTTCAGATTCATACCATTAATTATTCCACTTGCCTGTAATGGCTTCAGACTCTGATATTTCTCTCAGTGGATTTCTCTGCTGCTTTGCATTTAAATTCACCTGGCCTTCATAAAAGTACAGTCAAGCAGTAAGCAATAAATTAGCCTGACAAAACCAAACATACTGCTGTTTTCTTGTCTTTGCAGTCCTAAGCAAAGGATGTTTCTATACCCCTTTCAGAAAGCCATCCCACTCTGACCATGCTGGATATTTGAAAATAAATGGGTAGGATTATACCAGCCACCTACTCTTCAGCCTTAGAAACAGTAGGAAAATCCCACTCATCCATAAATATTTGTGACAATGGTAGCTCTGAAATAAATTAGGCTGTAACAGACCAGGCTGATGTATCCAGCTTTCTACTATTTGACATGCTTCATGATCTTTTCATTAATAGGATGAAAGTTTTTATGGGGTAATAACCTAGTTCCAGTGAGCAAGTGTATTTATGAAACCAAACGCCAAGTCATTTGTCCTTGCAGAAGGAGTCTTGAGACATCAGTGACTGGCAACGGTCTAAGGTGGATAAGTCACAAGAGCAAAACTTCTGTCGCATAGAACACAAATCCATCCATGAATCACTGAGGACACAGGGGTTATCACTGTGGGAAAGCTGAGAGATCAGAGATCATCTTGGGGATGCTGCTGTTAACTCAAAAAATGCAGGAAGAGAGCCACTGGCTTTACTCAAATATTGAAGAGGCTGTAATTAGAGTTACTGCCATGTTAAAGAGCTCCTAATGGTTTCCCCATCTGAATCAAGGTTTGGTTGAAAGTTTGTGACTTGAAACTGTGATCATCACATTATTACCAGAACTCACTGGTTTTCTCCCTCTTCAGACAGTAGGCAGATGGCAATTGTTTCCTAGAACATTCCTCAGCTGAACAGCAGTGATAAACATTCTTCTTATCTCAGAGTATTCCAAAGCACATTGCAAATTGCCTGCAGTGAGAGGGCAGATTTATTTTCCTTCATTCTGATAGGAGCTATGCAATAACCTCTCTCATCAGGGATGAGGCATGCTTGGCTAATGGATTATAATCTTACCTGGTTTTCAACCCCAGCTGTTCCATGTTATTAATCTCATTATGCCTTCACCTAAGTCATCAGCAGGAGTTGTCTACCCCTACTCCAATAACTGGTTAAATGCAAGGTTTGCCATCCCAGCACAACTGGAGAAGAGTAAGTAAGAATTGAGGACAGTCTGCAGTAAGGCATTGCTAACAAGAGTAAAACTATTTTTCTCCCTCAGGAGACCATTCCTCCAGTGGTGCCAGTTGTGTTAGCACCCAGCTTGTGTGTCCCTCTGGGAGCTTGAATTCTGCTGGATGAAAAGAGCACGATCACTTCTGATAGCTATTTCTGCTCATGTGGGATGGTAATTGCATGTCAGGTTCTTGCTGCAGGCTCTTTTTGATTTCTCACAATCCATACATATTGATCAAATTTCCTAGTTGAATCACAAGTTCTTAGACGGGAGTGTTTACTATAAAAAGCAAAGGTTTTAAACAAAATCAGTGAATGTAATAGTTTGATTTGTGGCTGTAAAATAAAATCTTTGATTTCTATCACGTCCTTGATCAATGCAACCAATATATATAAATGAGTCAGTGTAGGTCCCAAAAATTCTCACTGCTATAGTGTTTTGCCCTGAAATGCACTTCCTCCATTAGCCTGTGATGTGCAGAGGGCCATGCTCTCCCAGTACACCACTCTTTGGAGCTCCTTTCAGATAGTCTTGCAGAATCTAGGTGTAAAATCTGTCTTCAGGTGACGGAAGACAATTTGATACCTTACAGGGTATTTATTTTAAGAGGGAAAGTCATAGCTACAGCAAAAAGACCGAAAAAAGGAGAGGTGCATAATGGGGACACACTCAATGTTTCTGCTAATTTGCCCAGGGTAATGCTGAAGGGCAACATCCAGGCCCAGCACGGCAAAGGAACAGCCTTTCATGAGATATAAATAATGTGTTGATTTGGGGGATACAAAGTCATCCTGTGCATGTGTAGCAAGAACTGCACAGCTACTCATGTAGGGTGAATATTAATTTACTGAGGTACTTGTTATATGAGGCAGCATTTAGTAGCACACATATTTTCCCTTCGTTAGTCTGCAGTTCTTTTGTGCAGACCCCACTGTCTTACCAGAAGTCTTCTTTGGCTGCTCTCAGAATTGTGATATGTTACATTGGCATAGCAAAAAATATAACCATCATTTGGGAGCAATTTATTTTTCACAACTATACCCTAGCAAACACTCATTTCCATACCACCTACAGATATGTGTGTATCTTTTTGTTCTAATATGGAGAAAAAAAATGTTTGCATTCTTTCAATACAAGCAATCCTTGGCTTGAATTTTCAGCTGATCAAATAATGAAGCAGCAAACATACTGGAGTTTGTCTGCACCACTGGGACTATGCAGGCAGGCAAAATCTATTGTGGCCCCACACTTAAAGGAAAGCTAAATCTCCTCATTAAATCTTGGTTGTTGTTATTTTCTAGAAGAAAATCTCTACTGCAAGCAAAATTAAAGAGATATGTGCAAATGAGTGGTGAAGAATTGCAGGGGGGGCTGCATGCAGAGGTGGAACACCACCGTTCCCAGCATTGCACCACCAAAGAGCCTGCCTGCACACACTGATACTGTTCATCTGATGGGCACCAGGTACAGCCAGGATTAGCTCTGGATTAGTGTATTTATTTTACCCATCAACCCCAATATTCGGCATCTGTATGTGATCTGGCATCACTGTATCTTACCTTAAAAAAGAAAAAGACAAGAAAAATCACCTACACATACTTTTCCCTTCTGCATATGGCGAACACCTGTTTGGACAGCAAAAATTTATGAAAGAAGGACATTTGATCAACTCATTTGATAAAGACATATGCCAAAGCACACTTTGTGTCCAAAATGTAAACAACTAAATTAAAACTAAAGCAATTCAGAGCATATTTCCATGGAAATGGCATTGAGCCCGAATTTGGGTATTCATTTTCGATTATTCTTTGCATCATTGGGTTAAATACTTAAGCCTGGATTCTGCAGGTGACCTAACTACCCAAGTTACACATGTAAATTCTACAAGACTTGAAGTGCAGTGCTAGAATACATCTCTCTTTGCTCTCTCTACTCGTTTTACTAGTTTGCCTTCTGTTAAAATTGCTATAAAATCAGTCTTGGTTTCCTATTATCTTACTGGTTTTGAGAGGAAGGGAAAAAACAGAGAAGAGGGAGAGAGGATAAAGTAGAAGACAAAGGATTGTGACATAAGGGCAATTATTCCTATCTTAAAATTCTTTAATAATTTTTCTTGTTTAGAATATTATCTTGTACATGATGCAGTTTGAAAAGAGTTTAAGAGGTTTGCAGTGATTATGTTTAAAATACATAGATGTAATCTAAATGGCTGTTAAAATGTTGACTGGAAGCTGAACATGTTTATGTTATGTTAAACTAGGTATTAAATTTCTTCTTCAGTACTTCAGATGCAAGAAACTGCCCAGTGCTTTTGCTGGGACTCTTAAGAAATGTTAATAAGGCTTTTTTCCTGCTACATTTTAAAGGGCTGATAGGCACTCTAAATAAAAATGCAGACCGATTTCTTTATTCTGCTGGGATATCCAGCTATGCTCCAACTGATCAGAGAGACTTTTGTTTACATATTCTACATAAAGTTGTCCAGAAAACTTCAAATGAACCCATGCAGGGATCCAAAACTCAATAAATAATGAGATCTTTCCCCTGACACCTCTCCCGCCTGCTCTAAGCCAGCTGAGGGATATTATTAATTTGAGCCAGCAGCAGCAGGTGAGTTATGATGTAGCAGCCTGATAAATTATACTGAAGGATTTTATTTTAAGTTATGTTGTCAATACTGTAGGCTAGGTTTTTATCTCAATTCAGGTTGCATGAACCTAACCCAAACTCCCTTTATGGGAGACACTAACCTCCAGATCAGGACCTGTGAACACTGCCTGGCCAGGCTGGAAGGAACAAACCAGCTGCAGCTGAGTGCAGACACATGTGTAGCCTGTCTTTATATTTGATATTGCAAAGAAAGGTAAACCTAGGCACAGCCAGGCCTTACTGAAAACTCACTTTGAATAAGCTTTTGATTCATTCTGAACTATTTTAAATAAATCACACACACAAAGTCAAAGTCATACCTACTCAAGGAACCAGAATATTTAGCTATGTGTATAACAGGAGGCACAATCATCGCTATGCCTTCAATTCTTACAATAAACTACAAAGAAGGTACTAGTATTTTTGAAAACCATATTGGACTGGGGTTTTTTGGGGGAGGGATAGTTTGGTTGCTTTTTTTCTGGGAGCAGGCTGGATTGACTATAAGAAGGAAGGCGAGTTGAAAGTACGAAGTCTATAAAAAGCTAGTGTTTCAAGAAGCAAGCCCATATACCTAGGAAATCTTTTTTGATTGTTGCTAATATCTATGATAATTAAGCTAAAAATACCCACAGACCAATAGAATTTGCAGAGATGACTCTATTGTCTTAAGCAAATAATGAGGCAAGGAACAATTAAATTGATCCCATGACTCTCATTTCAATAATAAAGCAGCAACAACTGTTAATCTATAGCACTCAGTTTAGATTACAAATTTAACACCAAATGGGCAATTTCATTAGAGAGAATACAGCTAAGAACAACTCTGGCAGGAGAAAAAAGCCATCCCCATTGAAAGCAAACCACCTTGAGAATTTCTTGCTGCTTAGTACCCATAAACACAATCAGGGCAGAGTTCTCACAAATACCAGGTACATCTGTGTCCTGGGTTCAGCTTTAGCAGTTATTTTTCTTTTTCCTGATACACATGGCTGATAACACACTGATGAGTTTAGCTGTTGCTAAGTAATGTTAATTCCGATCAAGGACTTTCAGTCTTGTGTTCTGCCAGAGAGGAGGGGCACAGGAAGCCAGGAGGAAGCAGACTCAGGACACCTGACCCAAGCTAGCCAAAGGGGTATTCTATACCACAGCACATCATGCCCAGTATAGAAACTGGGAAGACAGTCCTGGTTATTCCTGCTTCAGATAAAGGCAAACACATGTGTGGGGCTGCTTTTGCTCAAGGACCTGGATATATACTTAGTGGGTAATGTGGAAAGATAGGGAAGTCTGGTGTGTACCTCAAGGGGATTTGATTTTGGCAGAAAATAGCTGATGCCTGTTGCCTGCTACATAATGTTTCTGTAGCCCATCAGCTAGATGCCCATTTCCACCACTCCGGGCTTTGAAAGGAAGATATGTGTTTTTACGGTCATCAGTGGAGAATAAAGTCATGGAAAAGCCATCAGTAGCAGAACTGTTCTCAGGTCACCAGAGACTTACCCTGATTCTCCTCCAGTCATCACCCCAACAAAGAGTTAACTCAAAGAGTGAGCTCAGCAGTGACCAGATGATGTGTTGTCAGCAGGCAACAGTCCCACACTGCACACTGTCTCTCCTGCTCTGAAAGACTCGCAAGTGATGAACATCATAGACTGAATGAATTCAACAACTTTCTAGTGATGGTCCATGGATCCTTCCTAGTAGCTGGTGCAGGGCTGTGTTTTTGACTTTAGTCTGAAAACAATTATCTCAGAATGCTGAAAACACACTGGTGTTTTTAATAGTTGCTAAGTAATGCTTGCTCCAATCTAGGGCTTTTCAGTCCCATGCTCTGCCAGTGAGGAGGGGCACAGGAAGCCAGGAGGAGGCAGAGACAGGACACCTGACCCAAACTAGCCAAAGGGGTATTCCATACCAGAGCATGTTATGCCCAGTATATAAACTAGGGGGAGTTACCTGGAAGGGCTAGATCACTGCTCGGTCGGGCTGGGTATCGGTTAGTGGGTGGTGAGCAGTTGTATTCTCTTCCCTTGTTATTTCCCTTATCTTTATTATTATTGGTGGTAGCAGTAGTGGTTTGTGTTATACTTAAGTTACTGGACTGCTCTTATCCCATGGGAGTTACTGCTTGGGCTTAAACCATGACAATCTGTAGGAAGCCCTTGTTGCTCAAGAAATTCTTTTTACGCCAAAGCCTGCCAGGATACAACTGGCTGAACCAGCTCCCCAACATACAAGCAACCTTGCGTAGTCAGGATGACTGCTTCTGTTTGGATTCAGGAATCATTGGGAAGGGACACCTGAGGGGGAGAGAAGAAAGATCACCTGCCTGGCTGTCCATGGTCAGAGCCCAAGGAACCCCCTGACATTGCTGTCAGAGGCTACAATACATGAGACACATGTGCATCCTTAAGGACAGAAGGAGCCAAATGAGCATATGGGGAACTTTTTTTTTCCTCTTTATATTTCTGTCACCAAAATCAACACATGATCTGAAAGCCAACCAAACTCACCCACAGATACCAGCACTGCCTGGAAGAGACAGTTTGCTTCCTAAATTAGATCCTTTCAAACACTTACACAAATCCATAGATATCACAGGGCCCATAGAGCTGGAGGCAATGAACATCCACAGAACGAGGCTGTAGATGATGGAAGGACAGGCTTTCATCGTCTCTGCTGGCAGCTGTATGGGCCTTATGGGGCTAAGCTTTCTGTTCTCCCTGAAGGTAGCAGGCAGAACTATAAATATCCACATGTAACATATTTACTGAAGGACTGGGTGCCATACTAACAGTCTTTTTTTTTTTTTTTTTGGTAGGACCATATTTCACAGGTACTGGCAACATTCTGAAATAAAATCAGAGAATCAGAGAATAACTGAGGTGAGAAGGGACCTCTAAAATCCTCCAGTCCAGTCTCCTGCTCAAAGCAGGGACAACTTCTACTATAAAAGAGGTTGCTTAGAACTCTAATCAGCTCAGTTCTGACAAATTTCAGGGATGGAAGGGAACAGGGAGTCTGTTCCTGTGTTGCATAACCCTTACTTTTTTTACATTAAATTGAAGGATGGAGTTTCCCTTGCTGGAAAACATGACCACTGACTTGTCATTTTGCAGTACACTGCTGGGAAGAGTCTGACTCCATCTTCAATACAATGCCCTTTTGTTAGTGGAAGACAGCAATTAGATGCTCCCTTAGCTTACCTTCTACTGGCTAAATAAACCCAACACTCTTAACCTCTTCTGATCCACTATGTGCTTCAGAGTCCTGAACATCCCACTGACCCTTTGCTGGACATGCTCCTCCTTGATGACCATTCTCTGGCACTGCAGTACACCAAAACCACAGTTTTCCTACTGTAAAATGCTATACTACAAGCCCTGAGTTGAGGGGAATGATTGATCTGTCCGTTCTTCCCCAAACAGCCCCATACAAAGTCAGGCTCCATCACCTTAAACTCGTGGCTCATATTCAGTTTAAAAGGACTCTCAGGCCCTTTCTGCAGAGCTTCCCCCAGCCTCTCAGTCCCCAGCCCTATTACTGATGTGGTCCAGTGGCAGGACGTGCCATGTTTGTTCTCGCTGAATGTCATGATGTTTTTATTAGCCTATTCCTCAAGTCTGTCCAGGTCTTTGTCTATCTTTGAAAGCAATCCTAGAAATTCAGGTAACATCTTCTGTGTGCCTTCATGAAAAAAGAACTAAATGTCTCATAAGATTTCTGCACTTTTATATATATATATATATGCAAGCTCCCAGGTGTCATGTTGTTTTATGCCAACACTCTACATTCTTTAAAAAACAAAGGACAAGGGAAACCTAAATCCCTACTGATGTCAGCAAGAAGTTTTAGTGACTGTAGTGACCTTGAAAATACTCCAGTCATGTCAGTGCAGCAACAGGAACCAGGATGTCAGCATCAGTACTGAAATGGAATTGTTTTAACATGACTTTACAGAAAAGGAAGGAAGATTTACTTGCTGTTCAAGGAGGTGGGGGCTTGAAACCTATAACCAGTATCCCTGTTTAACATTCTGTTAGCAAAAGTTATGATATACACTGGAGTCCCATTTTTCTCAAGTAAGAATGTTTCTTTCGGCCATTCATGCATACGGAAGTGTCTATCCTGCTTATATAGCATCCTGAGATCCAGACACTTCAAAACCTGCATAATGACTGTATAGAAATATCTCAATTAAACTCTACTTCTGCATCTTTGATAATTCATTTGTAACCAAGCAGAAATATTCATTGCAGCATTTGTAAAGGCAGTTCCAAGCCACCTGGGGTAGGTTTTCACGAAACCTAACCTTCTGTACCTAAAAGCTTTAGAGAATAAATCCTATAAATGTCATCTCCTTTATCACAGCAGTTCTGTGAAACATTGGCTCTCCCTAATGAAAGTCTCCCCTCCCTTGCTGCAATTACATCTGCATTTTACAAGTACACCATGACTGGGCTGCTTTAATTTTGTTATAATACTCAGGGAATAATTAGTTCTGTATCTTCTAATGAAGAACAAATTTATGCATTCAAAAATTAAATCTTTACTTTCAAAAGAGCCATCACGAGTTGGTTTGAGTGCTTGTTTTCATTATATACAGAAAATTAAATGCACTCTGTATAATAATTTTGCCGGTATAATAAAGGATTATGTATGACAAGGGAAAAGCGACCCAGTTTAGTAGGAAAAAACCCCACACCTTTCTCATGAAATTTCAGTTCATATTGCAACAAGCTCATGTCTTATATATAACAAGTTAGGAATTCCTTTGGAGTCTGGATTTTCTGAACATCTGATTCCTATGGAGTGGGTGAATTGAGAACTTTACAAAGGAGTGGAGTTCTATATCAGCATATGTGAGATGGGAAGTCCAGGAAGACAGCTCAAGATAGGTCAGAAACTTTAAAGATTCTGCTTTGGATCTTATTTTAATGGACTGTATTTGTGCAAATCTCACTGACACCACCCCAGGTGAAATTGAAGTCAGCAGCATAGCTTTTTTCCTAACAGAAATGCATCAGCTGAACACATTTCCTTAGCATTTACTGAGCCTAAAACCTGAAAGTCTCTTTTCTCTTTCTTGGACATATCAGTTGTATGTGAAACAACCCAATTCCTCTGGTAGCTGAAGCATACAATTTACACTCCTACATAGCAAACTCTGTTGTCCTCCACCTTTGTTTTCTGGCACTGGAGAATCTGGTTTCTACTCATCTTCTTTGGAACCTTCATGATGCTGGAGCTTTTGAATTTTGGCCCTTGCCTTCAGGCTATTAAACAGTTGTTCCAGCCTTTTTAGATAGATTATGTATCCTAACTTCCACCTTGCTGGAGGAGGTGGGAAGACCTTTGGCTTTTTACATCAACTAAATTTTTGCTAAATCACCAGCCATTTCTCTCTCTCTGCAGATATGCTAACCTCCTGTCACTACATGAAAGGGATTTAACAATTTCTGGGACACAGAATGTACACAGGCACAGAAGTCTGAACTGCTTTTCATCACGTATTTCATGCACAGTTTGAGACTTGCAAGGCATTACCCAAACTGAGTCATGAAGGTTTTGCTTTTCCAACAGATATAGCAATAATCATATCACAACATGACCTGTTGACCATATCAAGTCCCAGTAAACCCCTCCATGGTCCGGTAAATAAGGGGTATACATGTTGCCAGAGCTGCCTGCTTTCACTCTGCACTAGGAACACACACTGACTCGAAGGCATGGGTTGCGCTGCCCACATGTGCAAACCACCATCTGCAGAGCAGGGCAATGGTGAGGGGAAGCTGCACACTTCCCTGTGTAGCACTGTAACCTCTCCAGACCTTTTCCACTGTTGTCTTACCCAGCATCCTTTCCAGGGACAACTCTTACACCATGCTTTAATTCTAGCTCTTCTACAAATAAGCTGTCTCATAGTAGTATATTTGTCTGTCTTGGATACAGTTTTCAAAATTAAAAAAAAAACCCTTAAAACATTAAGCAGCCATTTCCCAAAATAACATAGATTGAAATATACAAAATCATAATAAAAAACAAAGAGGCTTGTCAGGGGAGTTTTCATGGCAGGTTGGGCACCTGTGAAACACCACAACCTGGATTAACCACTCATCTCAGGACTCACTGGCTCTTAGGTATAAGATACCTCAGTCCCAACCCCCCTCAAAGAAGCTTGTGTTGCAAATTGTTTTGGCAGTTTTGAAAATCAGTCAGTTTAGTTAGGCTTTATATAAAAGCCTTAAAGTGTGATGTAAAACGCCATGGGCAGACTCTTCACCAGTAGAAACTCTCATAGCTCCACAAAAGTCAAAGCAAAGATGACAGATGAAAAACAACTGAAAACTTTTCAATCATGTGGAGGCAAAAGAGATTGTAACCTAAGAAAACCACATGTAACTGTATAATTAAGCACCTAAGGCCCAATCCCTTCTATGCATCCTCATTTTCTTACATACCGACATACATTGTTAAAGCAGCATTAATTGGTGTGAAGATAAATATGAATCAAATCTAACAGAAAAAGGCACACACCAGAGAGGGAGACTGAGGCATGGAGCAATATCGAAATTGCCAAGCAGCAGCTGAGCACACCCATCCTATTACAGTAAAACTTCTTTTCCCAACTCTAGTGGGAGCTGGTGCAAGTGTATTCTTTGTTTTTCTTAGCTTATACTATTGGAAATGTTCATCTTTCAGCAGCTAATATTGCCTTCTGTGTCTTCATGGGGCAATGGGTGTAAACTGGAGCATAGGAGGTTCCATGTGAACATCAGGAAAAACTTCTTTCCTGTGAGAGTGACAGAGCACTGGAGCAGGTTGCCCAGGAGGGTTGTGGAGTCTCCTACATTGGAGATATTCAAGGCCCGCCTGGACAAGTTCCTGTGTGATGTAATTTAGGTTACCCTGCTCCTGCAGGGGAGTTGGACTAAATGAGCTTTTGAGGTCCCTTCCAACCCTTAGGATTCTGTGATACATAGCTAGAGGGCAGAGCTTGACCCAGCAAAGGAACCATCCTACATGCAGATTCACCTGCCCATGGCATCCTACCATCAAGTGAAGAAGTTTCCCAATACATCGTTAACTGATCCAAGGACTTAGTGTGAGCTGAAAAATGAAGGAAAAGAGCTGAGCCAGCTGGTATTTTTGCAATTCCACCTAATGATAAAATGTGGCTTTCTTCTCAGAGGAATTGGTCTATTTTTTCCATCCTGAGAGAGTGTAGAGTCCAACAGGCAAGTATGCCACTCTTGTCCTCACAAGGAGGAAACCCTCCCGGGGGTTAGGAATCTTGCAGTCTTTGGGCTACACATTTCCTTCAACATCTGTAGCATAGGTAACACAGAGAATGCATGAGAGAGAAATGCTTTCTTTAGGCTCATTAAAGTGCTAAAGAATGGTATCCGAATCAAAGCTGAGTAAAGCTCTACAACAAATTCCAAAGCAATAGATAAGGTTTTAACTAATGTGTGAGCCCTTGCAGCTCCTCAGTGTACTGCCACAGGTGTCTCATCTCAACCCCAGCTGATAGTGATACACAGTGGTGCCTGTGACCATCTGAAGAAGAAAGCCTTGCATTTTTCCACAATAATAGAACTTCAACCATTTAAGTGAGAAGAAAACAGTTGTGTTCTTGAGCTGGAATGGCACATTTTCCAGAATGCATGAGCTAACACAGAAAGTATGCTCACCAGCATGGAAGTTCTGATGTACTTGTGTTGTTTTCCAGAATTTAGGTTAAAAACACACCTGCAAGCACCAAGCAGTGATGTGGCTTTCTTTGGATTGGTAGGTATGCAACACAGTGCAGCTGGGTCCCTCTAACCTCTCAAACTACAGGGCCAGTGGGAACTGCTCAATTGCTCTGGGGGTGGTGGGAACAACTGAGGTGAAATACAGCTTTGTGTCTCATGCTTATGCTATTTCTAGTGTAATTTCAACGTTGATTGCTGTTGGGAGTAGTTATTTCCCCAAATCATACTATCTGAGACAAAAGACAGGTGGAATTCCATCTCAGCTTCTCATACCAATCTCTGAAACAATGGCCAGTGGCACCGATCAGTCTCTCACACCCTCCATCTCTTTATTGGTTTATTACCAATTAAAAAGGGATTGGTGCTTGACATTTTCTATCATCAGTTGTTCTCTGTGAATGAATCCAAGCTGCACGCTACCTGGACAACTGCCAAGGTATTTATCTGTTTTTCATTGATGCTCTGGTAAGGTTTCCTTTTTGATATTCCAGTGGAGCAGATAATATTTGTAATTCTCTTTCAGTCCAGCAAAGTATATTAGCAGCATACTTTAGCAGGTTTTCCTTGCTGCTGCAAACAGTGATTAGTTCCCTGTGGAGTTGGTGTGGGCCCAAGATGGGATCCATGTGGTGCTTTTAAAATGCCTCACTGTGAATTTTTGCATTACACTGTTGTGATGTCCAGCTGTATCTCTGCTGGGAGTAATTTTGCAAGCTTCTGCTTTGAAGGCTGTGGCTGCTCATAGAGTCCTGCTTCCATGTGCTTGCTCCTAACCCTGAGTCACACCTCTGGGCATGAGCTGTGCTTGGAGGTCAGCCGGCTGAAAAATAAACTGCTGAAAGCAGTGGTCACTTTCAAATCCCCTTCTTTAATCTGCTGCCCAGTTTTGTTCAATGCACATCTGAAGGAGCAGCATGTGGTGGGTGGGAGTATGTGGCAGGAGAGGTGTGGAGGGAGGAGATGCTCCAAAGCAAGGCTGCTAGGGCAGAAAACTCAGAAAATTATGGTTTAGCTGAAGTGGATTTAGCTTTAAATGTCTGGAAAGCAAAGTAGGATTTTTTCAGTTCTGCCTCTGAACCTTTGGTGAGTGTGGGCAATTGACACATAATACTGAGGGAGCAAGGGGACGCTCTAGGCTTGCTGGAGGATTGGCAGCTATATCTCCTATGCTCTAGGTATTAACAGTGTGCTTGCACCGGTCAGGTTTGCTGGCCTTCCTCCTGGTGGGGGTCCCTGTACTGCTTTCACTCTGACTCAGTCTTGTGATGTGCTATTAGCTCTTGGGAGGGGACTCACAAACTCTCCCAGTTAAAACTTTTGTGCATTTTAACATTTTCTTAGTATCTCTTTTCCTTGGTGTTATTTCTTTTGAACCCAAAGGAAATGGCTCCAACCTTCAGATTGCCAGAAGGAATTCATTATTGCTTTTCTGAGTAGCTTTCGTTACCAACATGGGACAATGCTTTCCAGCACCTACTGGAGTGGTTTGGATTCCATGTTGTGAGCTTTTTCCTATTGCACAGCCCTCACTACTTGCCATTATTTGTCTTAGAGCCTACCATGGATTGTGGCATTCCAAGGGGCTGGCGTGCCTATGTTGCAATGTAGTGCTTCTTTCAGATCTATGGTTTTAGCTGTAAGTAAGTATGAGTATAGGGTATATTTGTGAAAACTTAATTACTGAGTGTCCCATTTCAGGCACAGGTATGCTGGATTTTCTGAAGATACTTAGAGATTTAACCTAGGGCTACCCTATTTAACTCTTTAAAAGTTTTGACTTGGGTTTCCCCTCTCTTCTCCTATGGCAAGGTTATGAAGTCATAGGGTTGCTGTTTTTATGTTGTCTTACTGTGAGTAGATGAGAGCTTTGTGTAAAACTGCTTTCAGTGAGGTCTAGGCTATTTAACAATGGCACCCTGTGTAACACCTCCTCACCTTTAGTGGGGGCCAAATGCAGAAGGGCTTTCCATGGAGGAAGTGAGACCTTGGGCTCTTGATGCCCATGAGGAGACCATCAGGGAGAACTCTGTTCCCTGGAGTTTTACTGTTCAGATACAGGAGGTCTGGATGTGTCTCCAGATGCAAAAACATTTTCAGCTTATCCAGTCATAAACTCACTTTGACAGTCTCCATCACCACCCAAATCATCCAATCATTCAAAATTTGCTTTATCTGTCATTTTCCTGGTGGAACACATTTTCTTCAGCAAGCTAGCAAGCAGTGCTGTTGATGGACAAGCTTAGGATAGAATAGTTTAATATCTTTACTCCATGTTTTTAATTTACCCCGAATCTGGTCTCAGCTGATATATGTTCTATACAATAATAAGTTTAAAAGAAGCTAAATGATAATGCATGCAATGACTTACTGCTGTATGTAAGTTACTGTGCTGAGGCAGACTTTGAAATCTAGGTGCCATATCTACAATTGTGTACTAGAAAAATACAAGATCTTTAACATAAGATGAAGTGCAGGATTCTGTAGCTTATCTTTGAGTTCTCATACTTAACATATTTCAGACAAGTTAGTTCTCAGTTTTTGTATTTCCCTTACTGATTTCCTTAAGTTATTCAGTTGGTGTGCACATCCAAGAAACTCTCAACATATGCAAACTGTGTTTCATGCAGTGAATACACTTTGGCTAGGACTAGTCCATTGTTCAGCAAAACATTTGCAGTACTAAATCCTGTATTTACCCATTTTCTTTGTGTGTTTGATTCCTACAAGTTTTTTCTGTAGGAGTCAAAAAATACAAATCAAGCGCATGTATGTCTACAGCCCCAGTTTATACTGATGGGAAAGCCTAGAGGATTCAGGGAAGTTGATATTTTGTAAGAATCTAAAGCGCAACAGAATACAAGAGGGATTTATGGCATAGAGAGCCATCTTATATCCCACTGAATTCAGTGTTCACTGTTGTGAGTCTAGCAAGGAGATGTGAATTCATGCCAGCTATGAGATATAATATATTTACACAGAGTGCCAGGACTTTATCCCCCTTATAGTTGTTTGAGAGAGGTCATGTTTAAGAGAAAACATTGCTTGTTCCCCTGCAGTACAATCTGATCCTGAGCCTTTCTACTAGACTGTGCACTTCTGGGTCCTGTGGCTCTGAAAGGAAGGAAGAAGAAACTAATAAATATCCTTTCATCCATTTTACCTTGAACATAAAATCATATTTTAATGTTCAGGTAACAATTCTTGAAAATGTTCCTCCATTCCAACTTTCTTAATAAATATTGTTAAGGAAATTAAGATAGAGAATGAGTATGGTATTTGTAAACACAACTCTTTCCTGCTTCATATTATTCTTATTATGAGCTCTTATTTCAGATGCCTTTTGTCTTATTCTGTGAAGAACTACTATTAAATTTTTGAATTCCTTGTCATCACAGTTGAATGATCTCTAAGCTAGGAATGGCAAAAGCAAATTAAGTAAAACATGCTACACACTGCGAAAATATATCTGATGTATGTTTTTAATTAAGAAAGTGATGACACTCATTATTTGAAATGCTTTCACCAGATCTGTGTACTGCTGAGTGCTCAGATGAGAGGATTTTTTTGTTCTTAGTTTCTGTTTTTTAACCTGCTTTAGTTTGGTTTGTTCCCCCCCCCCCCCCCCCCCCACCTCCTGAAGTAAAATATA
>NDXB01001357.1:70971-81303 GCA_002631895.1 Agapornis roseicollis
TTTTTTTTTTTTTGTTCCCTATTCTTAGTATTTTTGTTGTTACTTCTATTTTATTGTATTTTACTTAATTTCTATTACTAAACTGGTTTTATCTCAACCTGTGGAATTTACCTTCTTCAGATTCTCCTGCTCATCTTGTTTGGCGCAGGAAGGAGGGAGTGGGTGGCTGCTTGGTACTTAATTGCCAGCTAGGCTTAAATTGCAACAAGTGACTAAGTTAATGCCTTTGAGACTACAGCAGAAACACATGGATTGTGTTTTTTTCTGATTTCACTGGGACTTGTCATGGCACAAGGTGCTAGGAAGCATGGGTATGGTGGAGAGCATAAAATCAGCTGAGCCTGAGGCAGTCCCTGAGTAATTAAAATAACATTTTCATCTTAAAAAGTTTCTTTTCATTAATACGTTTAATTAAACAAATGTAGAACATTCAGCCTTTGCACATAAAATCAGGCAGGTTACAGGCAACTTAAATACATATTCCAATAATTTGCCTTTATGATTTTCATTCTAAGATGAAACGGAACAAAATTTTAGACCTATATGTATATAAATAAAAAAAGCCAGCAGTACTGACCTCCGGGAATGGTGTGTGGATCTCCCATAAGGTAGCCTGATTTCTGGTCATGGTTTTGTCACAAGGTTTGTTGCATGATTCTGGTCAGCTCTTCTCCTTCTGTATTTTCTTCTCTTGTTTGTGCCAGATCTTGAGGACTAAGTGTAGAGTCAGTTATGGTTGGCAGTGAATGATTTACCTCCTGTAAGGACCCCAGAGGTTGTATAGAAAAAAATGTACCACCTGTTAGAAATTATTTACAGGACTATGTCACAAGAAAATTAATAAGGGGAGAAGGAAACCTTAATTTTTGCACTAGCAGAGCCTGAGAATGGAAAGGGAGGAAAAAAGCCCCACAAAACTCAAAATCCTGCACCAGAAAAGGTGAAGGAAGGAATGACCTTTGCAAGTCCTTTCCCAAGGAAAGCTTGAGAAAGTGAGGCATAAAGACAGAACTTGTAACCAATAGCCTGTGTGTGTTCAGTGCCCTGACCCTCACAGGTCTGCAAAATCAGACAGGTATGGACAGAGTTTCTCATTCATGTCAAAGATTTCTGTCTCACAAAGTCTTGATGGGTTTGTGGGTGCTCATGTTATGCCACAACACTTACTTGAGCTTCTCTTATCTGCTGTTTTCATACAGTGTAATTAAGCTATCTCTTCTATTTGCAAAATGTCTGTGCTAAGGAAGAAACAAAACTTTCACAATCTTCATTTGATGTTGACTATTAATCCATCCCACAATTATAATACCCTCTAAATCCAGTGCTTAGATGTAGCAGATATTGCAAATGAAGAGCCCTCCTTGTGCAGGAGTGCCCTGAAAGTAATTGGATAGTCCATTGCTCATGCTGGAGGGAAATTGCTTCCAAGCAATCCTCACTGGTGTCTATCAGGGAGTGAAACTTAAAAAATAGGGGTTGAAGCCCATTTTCTTTCTGTGCATTTGAAGGGTGAAGTGCTATTAATGAGGGAATTACTATGAAGAGAAAGACCATAAACTAACTTGTAAATACTGTATTTTAAGTCTTCTGTAAAGAAAAAGTATCTAATTCTAATATGCACAGTAATAATCCAGACTTGCTTTATTGGCTTATAGAAGCCCTCAGCTCTATCAGTACCATATGGACTTAACTAGAATCAATCAAAGTGCTGTGTGGATGCAATACCAAATTGACTTATCAGCTCCCCCAAGCATTTGGCAAATTGGTTTTCAGCTGTCACTCTGGGTCCTTTCTCAGACAGGTAGTCTAACTGGAGTCAGTGTGCTGCTGGAATCCGTAAATCTGACTTCCATGGAAAATCCCCAGCACCAGTGATCACTAAGGCAAGGGCTGATATCCTGCCAGGATCATGTTACCAGTTGATAAAATACTGGGCTGCTGTAAAAGTGAAGGGTCAAGGCTAAAATGTCTAGTTTTGGGACTGCTTCTCTCTGTGTCTATTGGTCTTGTCTCCTCCAGAATTCCAAGACTAATGAAATCTTGTCATTCATGTCAAAGATTTCTGTCTCACAAAGTCCTGATGGGTTTGTGGGTGCTCATGGCCTCCTGAAGTTTGTGTCATGGCCTCCTGAAGATATATAATTGAGGCAACTTACACCAGATTTTCCTCCTAGGCATAAAAACATAAATATTCCTCATCTAAAAGAGTTATTTGTATTATCCCAATCAGCATTGTTTGTGTGCCTTGACATGTCCAAGTACTGGTGTGAGGCTGATATTATGAGAGGAACACAAAATCAACTGCATACTATTGCAGCTAAATATGTATGCTATTTATATTGCCTTTGGCACCTATCTACCAATCAGAAAGCCTGGGAACTCCTGAACTCCAGATAGAGAGGCAACCTTGCAC
This sequence comes from Agapornis roseicollis, assembly GCA_002631895.1. Lineage (NCBI taxonomy): Eukaryota > Metazoa > Chordata > Aves > Psittaciformes > Psittacidae > Agapornis > Agapornis roseicollis. The sequence goes on from NDXB01001357.1 coordinate 73,385, forward strand.
TACTGCAAAAGAGGTCATCAGAGCTGCTGCATGAGAAGTGTTGTTTAGAATGATCTCATGTCATGGCTGAAAAAAGAAATGCTATGTTCAGCCAGGGTCAAATTTTCTTACACCATCTTCTCATCAGCTCCACCTTGCTTTTCTATGCAGTCACCAGCTAGGCAGAATGATGGCTTCCCTGAGCAGGGTGAGACCATCACAGTAATGAAGCCATAGTGAAGCAGTCTGTAAATTCAGCATGCCACAGCCCCACTTCATTTTCCACTGCATCAACACTGGCAGGATAGTACCTACTTTCAGTGATTGGAGGTTAATACTGTAATTAATGTTTTTCTTATTCATATTGCCATTTTTGTTGTATTGCATCATTCTGAAACCAAGATTCACTCATTTCTTTCTTGTTTCCCTGTACCTATGATGTTCCTCTAAGCCCTCTCTTAGGAATATTCTGTTGTGAAGTAGCCCAGGTGGTATCCTGAGATAGGGACTCTGGTGTGTAACAGCATTCTTCAGTAGCCCCACTGGAGGAGCTTGCTTGTTCTGCTGCTTTCTTTACTTCTAGAGTAGCTAAAAAAACCCTACAGTCCCCTTCACTTCATCTATGTCTTTTAAAGATTTAAAATGCTGTGGTCCAGAATGGATTAAAGTACTCTGTGCATCTGTAAAGATGTGCTTTACTTCACCATGGAATACTTTTTTGACATTTGCAGTGCTTTGTGTTTGGTTTGTTTGTTTTGCTTTTTAAATGGAAATACCTCTAACTATCTACTCTGTCTCTCTACACTGCAACATAGGCAGCAGCATGACATTCCTGGCCTCAATGTACTGCACCTCTCAATGTCATGTAAAAGTAATCCTGTAAGACTAAACATCTTAAAATTGCCTTTACCAGTAGCTTGCCATCTCCAGTTTAAGTCCTATGTTCTTTGCAAGAACTTACCAGGAAAAGGCGATCCACAAAATGCTGTGTGGTCCTAATTCCTAGAGATACAAGTTGCAACTGGAAAGTCAACACCTCATGCAATCAGCTCAGCTCATAGGCAAGCAAGCTGTGGAAAGGACGTATTTCCAACTGCAAGACTGTCTTTTTTTCTTTTTTTTTGTGCCATGTTTGTTAAATATTACAGACATAGGCAGTACCTCTTCAGAAGAAGAGTGGCTCCAGTTTTGTGAAGACAAGGCAATTTGAGTACAAAGAGGAAAAAGTGAGTATTAGGCAACTCTGAAGGTAAGCAATATACTGTTTCATCAAAAAGATTATGTGCATCTCTCAGCAGACAGAATTCAGTCCTCCCCAAGGAGATTAAGACTTTTTTTTCCCTAAAGAGAAATGAAAGTTGTTTGCACTGCCAACTGTCCTGGCTAGTTTCTAACCAGCTGTGTTTCAGACCAAACAAAATTGTATAGCAGCTTACAGATGGATGAAAGAATGTGGAAGATTAAATTAATATCTATAGACTGGTTATATTTTCTTCTGCAGCTCTTTGCTGTTTCCCAGGTCTCTGAATTAGCAAAGGTGTAGAGACTAATCCTGATGCACTTTTCAACAACCTTGTCTTGGTTTATTTAGAAGCACTTGCCTGTCTTGTACAGTTTGGCCCATCATGCATCTCTTCCTCAGAAAAGCTACTGCATGTTTCATCTTCCTTTAAATTAAGGGAAACATGATTTGAGCTACCCAAGAAGGATGGAATGCTTGTCTGTATGATGTGGGAATGTAGGTGTTAGTGATAACACATTGCTCTTTCTGAAGAAGAATGGCTTACAGGGAGCCAATGTATTCTTCAGCATCGTCTTTAAATAATAAATGTAACTGGTTTCAGCAAGTGAACAAAATGAAACATCTGTCTTTTATTTCTAGGTTAGAATAGAATTGATTATCAAGTGAAGGATTCAGCCTACACATTAAAAGCAGTTTACAGCACAGATCAGTAAATTCAGCACACTGTGGCAGTGATAACCACCAAAGCTGCTCTGCTCAAAAGTTAAATGACCATCTCACTTCTGTTGTGGCCAGACTGGCAGTGCGTCAGCAGCCATGGGCTGACTGTGCACATTTTCCCCTTAATTTTTCTAGCATGGAACTGAGTATTATCATGTCAGTGCTTTATAAATAATCTTGTTTACACTGTGTTGGGATCTGTAAAGGTGATCTCCGCACTCTTTAAATAACTTTAGCTGCTCCTAGGGACAATAAAACACTGAGGGAAATAACTTCCCCTCTTCAGAAAGTGAACACAAAACATTTTTCAACTTGCTTAATGCTTTCAAGAAAGGCTTAGAAGTTTCTATGTCTTTGCTGGTCCTAGATTTTTACATTAAGGAAATAAAATTATTCAATTTTTGATTATTTTTAAGGATTGTTCCCGGTAGATGGTAACGGTAAATCTCAATTTATCCTTCTACCCTAAAATGAAGAAAGCAGAGAATGCTATGAAAAATCTTAGATATCTGAATAGGTAGTTCACATTTGTTGGCAGAGATCTGTACCTGTTGTTTAATGAATAAGCAATATCACTATAATGACTTGATACTTTCCTCTGAGACCTCAGTGTTTAGAGATAATGCATCTTCACATTAGTTGTAGCTGGGGCAGGTGGATGTATCATGGCTCTTGCCTTGGTCCGGGAGATTGATTGGGCTGGAAGCTAGAAGAGGTGAGGGTATCAATACTGCAGTAAATAGCTGATTGCATTAGTGGAGGGATGAAAGGGGGATTTGTAATAAGACTGAATTAGGAATTTGGAATCCTTTTCCTTCTCCCATTGCTTGAGTGTTGGGTTTGCTTAATGCATGTAGGTTAAAATTGCACCAGAAAGATACTGTGGACAACTGCTGAGGAAGGAGAATAATTTAGGTTTTAGAATAATTCATTATTTCTTTTGCTTTTCTGTATAATCTGTGGAGAATGAGCACTTGGGTCTCGTTTGGAATAGTCTGCATTATTGCACCTGCTGCTGCTATTGGGTTTAGTATGGGCTGGCTGCACATTTACCATGCCTTTCACTCAGTCTTCTGAATGTATAATACTTTGAGGCTTTCAAACTCAAGTCAAATAACTCAATCTGCAAGGAATAGCTCTGTGTTTTCCTAGAGAAACTAAAGAATTCTGATTGTGACAGAATTGCCTGTGGCAGTTGTTTTTAGAAGCAGTGGAGAAAGTCATAAAGCTGATTTCAGCATCCTTCTTTCCAAGAATTCTTATGAGAAATAAAAAGAACATGCCACTTTATCAGGTTAAGATCTTCCAAATCCCATAGGAAATAGTTTCACAGGCAAACCCCCCAACCAAACAAAAATCAGCTCCTATAAAAATCAGTGGGATTAATCCATACTTCATTAATTTTGCATCTAGCATTTCTGAAGTATTAGACTTCTGTCTCACTTTCTGCAATAAGATCTGACAGGACTGCAGCATGCTTATTTTTAACCTGAATGAAAAGGATATAGCTAGATAAAAATATAAAAATGACTTCTATTCCATACTTTGTTTACTCAAATTTTTTACGACATTAGGAGGTTAGTGTCAACTATCCATCTATAAAAGCAGATGGAATTGCTATTAGGCATTTAGTGTGTCTATTAATGGTTTAATTTAATGGTGTATCTCTGTGTAGATATTTAAATTATAAAATCTTAAATTCAGGTGATTTTGAAAAGATAGCATTGCCAGCCACCATCTCATGAGCAATTAGAATTATAACTTTTAATATTACAAAGTAATATATACAAAATGTATACAATATAAAAACCATAGAAAAACTAAATAATGTATACAAAATAATATTACAAAATTACAATTTTTAATTGGGAATTCCAACATTAACATTATCCACATTTATCTTCATAAGAAAAAGTATAGCAAATACTGCCCATTCCTGCCTGCTGAAAATGATGGCAACAGATGGTGTGGGGCAGAAAGTTGATTTTTGGATGTTAGCTTACTGCAGGAGATGCAGATCTTGAGGTACTTCAAGCAGGTTTAGAGGAAAAGTGCCTTTCCAACCATTGTATAGTGCTGAGGCTTATTGCACTCTGCCTACCATATATTTAATTAGGCTATATACTTCAGTAGGCATCCAACTGACTGATACTCAAAAACACTGTATATAATATAGGTGCCATACTATGCAGAAGTGCATTAGATGTAGTAAACCTGATGCTTGTTGTTTTGTTTTGTTTTTCTAACTTACAATAATGGTGAAGGAGTGGAGAAAAAAGACACTTTCAAATTACTGAATAACGTGTACAGCACACCTAATGAAATTCTGAGAACCTGACATTGTATCAGGTATTTTTTTACACAGGTTACATAAGCCATTTGCAATAACTGTTTTCTCCTCCAAGCTTAGGAGTTACGTATTTTGCCTGTTACAATGCAGTGAGTAAATGCACCAACCAATATTTAAACTCTGCAGCAAGAGCCTGGTTTTCATTCTCATGTTACATGCATGTGGGGTCATGTAAATCAAATCCAGACTTCAGATTCACAACGTGTCATGCTTCAGTGACCCTGAAAATAAAGCTGGCATAAGTGTCTATGTACTGTGGTGTCTATCATGAAGATTCAGATTATGATGAAATCTCAGCAAAGGCTAACATGAAATGGGTTATGAGTGTTTCAAATTAACCCCCAAATCCTCTAATTAAAGGGACCCACTTAACTTTGGCTGTAAGGAAGGCTGTACTAGGATTGGCTGTGGAACTGGAATCGGTTGCCCAGGGAAGTTGTGAATGCTCCATCCCTGGCAGTGTTCAAGGTCAGGCTGGACAGAGGCTTTGTTGGCATGGTTTAGTGTGAGGTGTCCCTGCCTGTGGCAGAGGGGTTGGAACTTGATGATCTTAAAGTCCTTTCCAACCCTAACTATTCTATGATTCTATGATTCTATGAACTGTTTTAGTTTCCTCATATTCCCATGCTCTGCTTCTGCTGTTGAGAAGTTGATTTGTGTCCAGGCAAATCTGCCAATCCCACAGGCAGGGCAGGGGTGGTGGTCTGGGAAGGGGCAGCTGTGTGGAAAGTGAGGATGGGAAATGTGTCTACAAGTAATATTATTAAGAGAAAGAAAAGCACTGAGAAGGTGTGGAAGGGAAAGGCAATTGCAGTAACATTTCTTGGGGTGTTGGGTCCTGTAGGCAGAGATCTACCACTATGTGCACAGCCAATGCTGGAAAGGAAATATGCAGTCAGAAGAGCTATCAGGCTGACTCTTATAATCAGTATTTTCTTTTTAATATTTGATGATATATAAGGCTAGTAAGAGCTCATAACAAACTTTGTAGGGTAGTATTGTTGAAACTGGAGGATAAGTGTATGTATCCGCTGTTTGTGGCCTCCTCTCCCATACAATGTCAGTGCATAAATGCAACAGGTAATTGGCTGCTTCTTCCTCACTTTCTTCTGACTGCAGGGCAGTCATAGAATCATAGAATAGTTAGGGTTGGAAGGGACCTTAAGATCATCTAGTTCCAACCCCCCTGCCCTAAACAGGGACACCTCACACTAAACCATGTCACCCAAGGCTTCATCCAACTTGTCTTTTAACACTGCTAGGGATGGAGCACTCACAACCTCCCTGGCCAACCCATTCCAGCATCTCACCACCCTAACAGGAAAGAATTTCTTCCTTAGATCCAATCTAAACCTCTCCTGTTTAAGTTTGAACCTGTTACCCCTTTCCTGTCACTGCAGTCCCTAATGCAGAGTCCCTCCCCAGCACCTCTATAGGCCCCCTTCAGATACTGGAAGGCTGCTATGTCTCCATGCAGCCTTCTCTTCCCCAGGCTGAACAGCCCCGACTTTCCCAGCCTGTCTTTATATGGGGGAGGTTCCAGCTCCCTGATCATCTTCGTGGCCCTCCTCTGGAAGTGAAAAGGAAGAAGCCTCTCTTCTATGTTTTCAGCTTTCAGAAAGTGCTTGTTCAGAAACAGGACTACAGATATTTACTAAAAAAGTAAGTTAATTTTTTGTAAAGCTTCCCGTGATGTGTAAAGCAGAGCCAGGAAAGCTGGGTATGTGTCAGCAAATCATATACTGAGGGTTGCTTTGCAGATTGACTGCACTATATTTTAGGAGAGTTATGTGCAATACAAATCCTCAGATAAGCCAAAGTTTACAGAAGTGTCTGCAACTCTGTAAATGAGAAGAGCTAAAGCTCAAGAAACAGGGAATACATTTACAAAAGTGTATAGACTGTGGAACAACAGAGCAGCAATTTTTATTTACTTGCACATGGGTTTTTCTATTTCTTTACACATCCTGTGCTAACAGTGATACGCTGACACTCAGGTGAGCCAGTGGCTCAGCTGTAGAGTAATTACTGTGAGTATCGTGAGACTTCAACTGCTCCATATCTTGTTATAAACCTTTAACTGATACACCACTGCAATAATATATGAAGAGTCTGTAAAATAGCCATATAATAAGCACAGCTTTCAATTATTTACCATACTACTAACAAAAATCTTTTAAAATGCTACTGGAAGTAGTTATAAAAGTCTGACACTAATTTAATAATGTGATAAAACCTGTAATATATGTTTCAGGTTGCAGAGGGAAAATTGAATAGGGTCAGATTTTGTGGAGGACATTTTTTAATGTCTGCTGGTCTTGCATCTGTAAATCTTGTACTGAAATATGAATATCAGGACTTTGCCACAGGGCTAACATTTATACTTTTTTATGTGGCAAAGACAATATAGTACATACTGCCTCACTGTGAATACAGACTTTCACTTTCCCTGAAAAAGAAATGTGCTGCATCTTAAACAGAAAAAGATAATCTTGAAAGTTAGAACTAACATTAAAGAGAGGTGGTTGCCTGGGTGGATGAGGCAAACCTCCTTTTGTCCAATGACTTGGTAGTGACATTGGACTTTCACCCAATGACTCAGAACTGACTAGCATATCATGATTACAGATTCTCTCCCCCTGTCTTCCAGACCCCATTATAAATTCCTGAGAAGGGTTGGCACTAGGTTGTAGCTCCTAAAAAGGCAGCTTCCAGGATCTCTTTCTATCGGTGATCCTTAACTAGAACCTGGGCATCATGATCTGCTGCGTTCCCTTGGGGACCCTTAGAGGCCTGTGGGCTTGAGGAGAGGCACAAGGTGGACAGAGCTCAAAGACATCTTATTATGCTGCTTCTGACATGTACAAAAGTGAGGAGGAATGTGTTTGTATTTAGGAGGAGGTGGTTGTATTTAGAGATATATTTATTGTACCACATTCCTTCTTATATATGAAGGTCAACCTTATGGAACACACAAAAGAATTTTTTTCTTTTTCTCTTCTCCAGATCCCATATAGAGAGTGAGAGGACCTCCTAGGTGCACTTTACCAAGCCGCTGTGTCTTGTGAATGGTAGAAAACACACAGGAAAACCAGGCAGATCTGGTGTTTTAGCTGGGGTCAGAGCACTGCAAGAGTATGAGATCTAGAGGCAGGATTTTATTTCTGACTGTATTTGACACACAGAGCTGGCTGTCCTCAGCCGCTGCTCCTTGAGTTGAACCTGTTTCTAGGAAATGTTCCTGTTTAGAACTTTTCTGAGTGACTGGGGAGATGGACTGCAAAGCAGATTTTTATTTCAAGCAGTTGATATGTTTATCCCTGGTCACTAATGTAATGGAATTCCAGAGCATGATGCCAATAAAATAGGCATCAGGGTAGCAGATGACAGCAAAGCTTGAGGCTGTACGTAGGACTTTGGGTTGTTGTTTCCCAACAACTGGCAGTCAGGGAGCCCTCTCTTCTCCTTGGCACTCCGCCATTTCATTAGTGGTTTTTAAAGATCTACTATGTGCTTTACCCTTAGCTGTGCAAGGTACTGCTTCGAAGCACCTGCTTCCTACTGAAACGAAGAAATACAAAATGAAGTATAATCTTTTGTAAAAAAAAAAAAAAAAAAAAAAAAAAA
>NDXB01001357.1:89771-107952 GCA_002631895.1 Agapornis roseicollis
AATCAAAATTATTCCTGTTTCATGGATGTGTTTTGTGGGTTTTGGTTGTTGTGTTTTTGTGGTGGTTTTTTTTTTTTTGTTTTGTTTTTTTTGTCTGGGGATTAATTTTCATTTCTTTTATTTTTTTTTTAACTATATAGAAGAACTTTGTAATCTGGTTGCTTTATTGATCTACTACTGAATCTACTGAATCAGCTACCTTGCTAGTGTTGCTTTTCAGGCAGCAAAAATAAAAACGTATAATTAAACCCAGATAATGCATTGCCAGCCTCAGGCAGCCATTGAGCCTAGCTGTACCTATGCACTGTCTCTTTGTGTAATATATTGTTTAGGCTTCTGAAAGACAGGAGCTCCTTTGAATAACTGATTCAAGGAAGTGATACAGTTGACAATACAGCTAATGTATTTGCCTTAAAATTATTGAACTGAACCAGCCAGTTTCAATTTTCTTTAATTTAAAACTGAATTTCATAAATTCTCACATAAGTATTTTTAAGGTTATAAGATGGAAAGCTGGAAAAGTGCAGATAAGAAAAGGTAATTATGAATAACAGTAGATAACAGATATTGTTTTGACCTGGACACCTTTAAAAGAAATGGAGCCATCCAGAGTGCAGTCAGTGAACCTCAGGTGTGTTTCAGTCTGAAAGGCTGGAGTGTGTGTCTGTGCATAACTCACAAGTACACCTCAATGAAGCTTTGAGAACAAACTTGCAGTTAATAATTTTACTGCATGAGCCTGGAGTCAAGGTAAGAGAAATAAAAAAAAACCAAACCAAGAAAAAATGAGCAATCACATTAATAAAGATAAAACAATAATTCAAACTTTTGTGATATTCTAAGGTGAAAGGATAAGGCCCATCTGTGTTTTGGGACCTAGGTAGTTATTGAAGGTGAAGTTGTGCTTCAGCTCTGCTTCATTTACTCCAGTGTTTTATTTCTAGTGTCCATATCTGGACAAGAATAACCACAAAGATTGTTCTCCTCTGTTTTCAGTAGTTTTTCTTCTCCTGGAGGAATATATACATTACTCAGGACTTCCATTACATCCCATAGAGCTCATTTTTCCTTTTGAATCCTCCAGTCATTCTTCCCAGGAGCTATAAATTCTTCCCAGAGAATCAGTTTGCTGATTGTGATGGCAAACTCTTCCTCCCAGAAGACCTTGTCCTTCTTCCAGAAATTCATAGAGTCCTTCCAGAAAGACTTGTTATTTTTCTGCAGAGGTTTATACTTTCCCTGCAGCATTTTGTTCTCATACAGGGGTTTATTCTTTTCTTGTGTATCTTCATTCTGTTTTAGGAAAGCTCTGACTGCTTCCTGACCAGCTTTATTCCTTTCTTCAAGAACCTCAATCTTCTCCTTAGCAGTCTTCATTTTCTTCCAGATTTCTTCAAGCTTTTCCCGAATGCTACAAGCTTGTTCCTGGAAAGCCCTTTTTTTTTTTCACCTGGAAGTCCCTAATCTTCTGTAGGAAGCTATTGCTGTCTTCTAAAGCATTCTTAATCTCTTTCATGCGAACCTTGTTCTTTCCCCTGAAGATCTTTATTTCCTTCCATAGGGCTTTAGCTTTGGTCTCTTTATGAAAGGCTTTGATCTCATCATGGAAATTCTTATGGGTGTGGCAGAAGGCTTTAATTTCCTTCTTGAAGCTCCTTTTCTTTCAAAATCCTGCAAAGCTGCTTCTTCTCTAAGTTGGACAAATTTGCCTGGAAGTTCTCATTCTGTGTCTCTGAACAGTAGGAAGCAGGTATTTCACTACTTTGTTTTATTTGCTCCATTCTTCGAATAGTTTTCTGTCTTTTTTCGTTTGGTTTATAACTGACACTAGAGAAACTATCTGCTCAATCTGACAAGGTGAAGTAATGAAGCAAATACAAATGCGCCGTTATGCAAGACACTGGCTTCTTTTCCCACAGAAACAGGGAAGGTGTTTGTGCAGACACTGCTAGGATTCCTAAAACAAACCCAGAGAATATGAAAGCATGTAGAATTAGCTATAAATTCCATGAACTTTAAAAACCTATGTTATGCTAAGAAATAATCAGATAAAACTAATCAGGTCACTCCATAAATGTGGTATGAGTCAGGTTATTAAAAATTTATGGTGAATGATTTTTGAAGTGACAAATGATTTGGGTACCTCTATTTTCAGAATCAAATGTGGTGTGCTCAAGAGGAGCTTGTATTAGAGCTTGGCATGCATAGTCACTAGTCACAACAGTTTTGGGATTATTGTACTGTCCTATCACCAATTCTTTACCAAACACCTTACAATTGTGCTGCTGTTTGTATAGCCAAATTTGTGCAGTGGTTACTGGCCAGTGTGTACCTTAATTTTACAGGAATTTGAGGCTAACATAGATAATTGTCCTCTACAACTATACTTCCAGTTTAATAGTACCAGTAGTGTAATATAAGTGGAACAATCTTTATTCTATGGATTATGCTCTGTGAGAAAATAATGGATTCTTTGCACAAGTGTTTAAATGTACTTTGCCATTTTTTGAATATTTATTCAGGATTTTTCAGATTTGTGTATTTTCTGCTTTAGATTCCTATTTGGTAAGTCTTACGTATTAATGGTTCTATGAAATGTGTTGAACTCCTGCACCTACTGATCTTTTTTTCACCCCATAGACGACTATGGTTAACATATCTGAATGCATGTGTTTGTCGACACCCAGAGTAAGGTTTGTTTCTTATGGTAGTATGGTAATGTAGCAGTAATACAGAGGTGCAATTCCATGTAATTTACACTTCAGCTACTTTTTATACTGTGTGGTATGGAAAGTGGATCCAGTAATATTGTGTACAAGGAATAAGAAAAAACAACTCATTACTGTAAATAGTGTATGACATAATAGCTATGAGGAAAATCTGCCTTAGCCAATGAGCAGTGAATATCAGATATATCCATGAACTCTGCTTTGGGGAAGAGAGAGAACACCAGGCAGATTCACTATCACGGTATGTTTGGCCCACAAAGATCTAGATACTGCAAGATGGATACTCCTAAGAACATGTCATGAGACCTTTTTCCAAAAGACCTTTCCCAGGGTGGATGAGATGGTTAGCGAGTTCCTTTTTGCATTCAGTGTCTCTATGTACCTTGTGATGTTACAATTCAGTACTTAATTTTTAAAACAACAGATGCTCTGGACTCCTTCCCTCCTCCCCTTTCCCTCTCCTCTCTTTTTTGGTTTTGTGTTGTTTTGTTGTTTTTCTGGTTTGTTTGTTTTTTGTTTTGTTTTTTGCCTTTTTTTTTTCTTTTTTTTCTGTAAGTCAAATGTTCAGTATTTAATTATGAGTAAACATTTTCTGTGTTGGAACTAACCTGGTACCTTTTTGTGACACTGAAGAGACCTGTGCTGACTATGTTAGAAAAGCTTGCATCCTGGATGTGAATAGCTTGGAAACCATCACAGCCGGTTCTAGAACACAGTCACTTGCTAATTATTCCTAGTTGTGAGGTTGCACCATATGGGTTTTAATTTTCATTTGTTGATGCTAACCACTTCTTGGGATGAGATCAAATGTGTCTGAAGCAAAGACATCACAAAATAGAAGTATTTGAACCTAAAGACAGAGTTTGGAAGTTGTGTTCTGTCTTTATCACATTTTCACTTTTAGAAAATTCAAAGAAACTGTTAAACTAATTAAACAGTAACCAAAACATGTGGCCCTTCATCACAGACTGATTTTCTTTCTAAAGGGAGACATTGTTTCAACACCTGTTACCGATTTGCTGAATTATGTTCCTTGAGCTGTGTTACAGGGAAGTAAAGGCTCTTACTACATGATTATGTCATGTCCGGCTATAAAATATCTTATATTGGGTGGTGGTTGTTGTCCTTTTGTTTTCCTTTGTCATTTTGATTGTTCATATTGCTAAATAAGGATTTTAATTCTTTTTTTTCTTTTTTCCTAGAAGTGAAAAAAAAAAAAATGCCCTCCTGCTGAAATAAATTAATTCCTTGTATTTTATGTTCTAGCTGTCCTAAAACCTGCTTAACATTTTCTGTTATTATGTGCTATTGATACATTCTTGGGTTTTCCTACATAATTTTCATATTACATTCATGTCTAGATAAATTGACTCTGCTGCTCAGAAATGTTGAATAAGAAATGCAAGCTAATTGGCCTAATTAATAAGTGGACTAAAATTAGAATTAAAACCAGAAAAGCATGGATATCTAGTCAGAGGTTTCAGTTCAACCCCCCTCCTTAGCAGACACTGTTTTGAGTGAAGTCCTTTGTTTCATAACTGAAGAATAATCCCATAGAACAGCTGCCTGTGAGCACAAATTTTTATACTATTCTATGCAGTCTTCTGTGTATCTATTTTCTTCTTCTGTTAAATCTATTTTCCTTCTCCCTTATAACTCACCAACATTTGAGCAAATATCATCATTTTTTCTATGTAAACATTCAGGAACTCATTTCCCTGTTCCTCTCCCAGACACTTGAAGAAATTCTTTAAGTCTAAATCACTTTTATTTTCCTGAATAATAGGGAGAAAGACTGTGAGGGTCATAAACTAATGAATTCTTTTTTTTTTTTTTTCCTTTTTTTTGCATGCACATGGGATGAGTTTCAGCATAATCAAAACCTGATGAACTGTGTATGATGATCTTGGAGAATCTCCCTTTTAATATTACTTTGAAATCTTCCCTGAGGTGTTGTGCCTCTAATTCTAGTATAAATCCAATTCTGAATTTGGCCCTGCTTTAAGCTTGGTGTTGGGCCAGATGACCTCCAAAGGTCCCAACCTAAATAATTTAATTGTTCAAATGTTGAAATATTCTACATAATTTTTTGTGCTATCAAAGACCTGCTGATCCTAAAAGTGTTACTGCTTTGGCAGCTGATCAGCACAGAGGTTTCAGAGGATCTTTCAGATTAAGTTGTTATACTTGACATCTGCATCACTTCAGGCTAAAACAAATGAACAAACATTAAAAAAACAATGGTTTACTTTCTTCCTGAAATCAACAGTTTGTGGAATTACCCCAGTGAGACACAATATATACATGAGAGAAAATGGGATGTTGTGTATCTGCAGTGATTGCTCTGAAAACTAGAGCTAGAGTATTAGTGCTTCATTATCTGAGTTCATTTTGAGTATGAGGAAGGGAGAATTAGACAGCTGTATTCCTTTCTTGAAAGAATAGATAACGATCTCAAGGGAATATGCAATGCAGTTCTATGAAGCTGTGAATGTCCAGACACTGCAAAGGTCAAAGAATCCTCTGCAGTAAGCTGAGCTGTACCAAAGAAATGTTTTCTTCCTGACATTTATGTGTTTATCAGTCTAGCTTGCCTTCTTTCTCCACTGCTCTCTCTCCTCTCCCTTTTTCAAAATCCTATTCCAAAATACCTAGGAATTGTAAGTAGAAGATAGCAGGAAGGTGGATTCAAGCTGATTTCTGTAACTTCCTTGAAAAGGAATGACTTACGACGTATAAATGAATATTTTGATAACTTCTAGAGAACATATGCTGTTATGGAACTCAGAGCAGTGAAACGATAATTATTTCTAAGCAATATCCTCTTTCTTTTCAGTCACCCAGTATCATCTGCTAGATTTCATCCCATTGTACATCTTTGAGCAAGATGTACATGCTTTATGGAGATAGAGAGTGCTCCAGGCCTCCTCACGTGCAAGTACAATCATAAATCCAAAAGTTTTTGGAATTAATTTTCTTTTTCAGTCTAAACGAAAACCGACTAAATATATTCACATTTTCATAGAATTTTAATGAAAATAATTACTAGCACTAATAAAATGTTGGTATCATTTTTATTAGGAGAAGTAGAATTTTGATGTTTAAGACTTCTCCTTGATGGAAGTAAAATTTATCAACTCTATCCACCTGCTGGTGAGTCAGGACCAGGCAGTGAAGTGGTGCTGTCACATCAGTGAAAATAGAAACAACTGGGGTTTGAATAAGTCAACAGAGGAAATCTGGAAATAAAGGATTGAGAATTTCAAAGACCAGTCAAGGCCTTATTTTCTTAAGATGAGGAAATTCACTCCAAGTACACGAATGCCTCATTTTTGGTTCTTGACTATGTTTTCTTTTGAAGATTTCATCTCTCAAAGGACCTCTTTCCAAAGGTCCAGTGCCTTCTTCCATTGGCCTAGATCTTCTCCCCTAGACTCCCACTTCATCTGTTAGCAGGGTCTTGACATTCCTCCAAGTTTTCCTCCAAGGGGTCATGTGTGTTGCTGTTTTTGTTTTTTTTTGTTTGTGGGTTGTGTGGTTTTTTTTTTTTTTTTTTTTTTTTTTTTTTGTTTTTTTGTGTTTTGGTTTTTTTTTTTTTTTTTTTTTTTTTTTTTTGTTTTTTTGTGTTTTGGTTTTTTTTTTTTTTTTTTTTTTTTTTTTTTGGGTTTTTTTGTTTTTTTTTTTTTTTTTTTTTGTGTGTGTGTGTGTGGTGGGGTTTTTTTTGGTTTTGTTTGGTTTTTTTGTTTGTTTTCAAGAAAGTCATATTCTTTTCCCAGGCCACCTTGTTCTTGTCTTGGAAGGCTGTGAGCATATCTTTCTTTTTTGTTCTCCATAGTGACATGATATTTTTTCACCTGATCTCATTCCCTAAGGCTCTGTTTTTCTTACAAAAATATTATTGCCTTCTCTTGTAAATTTGTGATTAGCTGCTCTGTCTTATGAGTATGTATCCTAAAGCACCACCTTGAAAGAGGCAACTGCAGGCCAGTTTGGGATACAAAGCAAGATCCTGTAATGGCAACTAAAAAACTGTGTTAAAACCCAAACTCATAAATGAGGTTGCAGCATGGAAGACAATTAAATAGGTCTATGATAAAATTTATTTTTCTTACAACCTCTACATCAATCCATAAGAAATATACTGCTACATTTTAACTGCTGAAATCCAATAAGGACTGAAAAAGTATAAAGTAGCCATGGTACTCATTGGAACTATGTATTAGTTCTACATCCTTTCTATAAACACATACTGTGAATTTAAAGCTTAATTTTAATTAGGGTAGGAAAAAAGAGGACTTTGTTGGACAGTGTCGTGATGAAAGTTTTCCATGGTGCCTTGCTAGTAGTCTTCCATCAAATCTTCAAAAGGCAGAATAAGATATAGTGACAGCTCTTTTTAGTGACAGAAAATAGGCTGCTTTTTCAGTTGGTTTGTTGTCATGGTTGCCTCCATGATGTGAAATGTGTAATTTATAAAGGGAATCAGAAGTACTTCAGGCATAGTTCTACAGTGTCAATATTGATGTATTCACCTATGTCTAAAGAATACACTTTTGCTTAAATAGCATTTAGAACCTGATGAAGGAATAACTAGATGATTTTTTTTTGGTCCATCATTAATGGGGCTGATCAGGGGACAATGGTTTTTCTACCCTTCAGATGTGTGGGTATCCACAGCTGATGTCCCAGTAAAATTAAATCCATTAACAACAAACAAACCAAACTCTCAGGATGCGTCAGCCATTTCTGTTCTGCAAGCTGTCAGTAAAAAGACTGAGAAAGTGTCTTTTGATTTGCTTATGCTTTGCATGCACGGTGAGCTGGGACTGAGCATGTGAATAATTTAGAAATTGGTGGTGTAATCAGAAAAGAAAGGAAACCAAGACACACCTTTGAGAGGTACAGGCTACAACAATTAGAAAACAGATGTTGTTCTTCAAAAAGAGTTATGTATTTTCTCTCAGGTTTATGCTTTGTCTTTCCTCTGTGTTTTCTGGTATTGCTCTCCTGATTTATATTCCCTTTTTCTGTGAGTCATGCTTTGCCTATCATACCAGTAGCTTCTTCTCCAAGAATACTTTCAATCCCTGTGATGAAAAGGTCAATACCAGAGAAAATGTCTCCTGTTTGTTTTAACATACCTTTGATCTCCTAAAAGTCAGAGGAACACATCAGTAGCAATCTGCCACTCCCTTTATCTTTCCTTTTCTTCCTCATGTATATTCCAGTCCCTTTCCCATCTTAGTACCTCTGTATGTGTTTCATGAGGTGTTTTGTTGTTTTGTTTTGGTTTTAGGTATGAATAAAGTTCTCCAAACTCATAATCCACACTCACTTGTATGCTGTATTGAAGCCAGCTCTGTTCATCCTGTGCTGACAGTACTAATGAAGTGTTGGATTGTATCACCTGTAATGTTATCATATTTCAGGCTGGTGATGTTAATGTCATGTTACTGAATATGCCTGTGGTGACCCTTAGGATGGGGCATAGGTGTAAGAGTTAAAATGGCTCTTTGGGAAGTCAACAGTCCCTCTTGCACCTATTGTTGTTGATGTAGGCAGTACTGTGGGGCAGCCTGTATGATCTGTCTGGTTTACATAGACAATTTTTTATCCTCATTGACATGGGCCTTGAAGTCCTGCTTGCTTGTTTCCTGCTTGCAACTTCAGTAGTGACCCAGACATTTCCTGATGCCTTCTGAATGCTCTTGAGGTGGAAGGGCTTACTCTGTTCCTTGCCTTGCTTCACAAAAGGAGCATCATCAGCCCCCAAAATATGGATATTTATTTTACTTGAATTTTGCTTTTGTGTTGTGACAGGGAAATGAGGGTAATTACAGGCATGTTACCTTGTTTTTATAGATGAGAAATTAGGCAGGGATGTCTTTGATATATAAGTTTTGTTTGGCCACCAGGATATGGTTTTTCCCCTGAATTAAGTGCTTCCTAGTGCAGCATGCTAATTCAGTGCTATGCCACTCTGAGGGACAGCAACTTGAGTCACTGAAAGAACCAAATCACTCCCTGTAGGCATCTCAAACTGCACTGTAAAAATGGCATTACTTGCTCTCCAGGCATTTGTCTAAGTCACTATCTATTTTGTTATTTTTCTCCACATGATCATTATTAGCTTTCTTACAGTACATAAAAGCCATCAAGAAAAGGCAATGTTTGTGTGATTACATTGGAGCCTTTAGATTAATGGACAGTTTTATTCATTATCCTTCAGAAAAGAATGAATTAAAATGCCTCCTTGAATAAGATCCTCTGCATCTCTCCCAGTGCTAATGGGTGGTTCCCGTGCAGGTTCTACCAGCTCAGATCTCAAGACCTCTTCCACCTGCCCTGTGTAGTTATTTATAGCTGGGCAAACGAATGTGTAATATGTATAATGCAGGATAAATAGAAGGCAGATTCAAAAGCTTTGTATAAGGAATTAAGCTCAATTATCTAGGTAGGTTTTCTGTCAACGGATTAGTGTGAGGTGTTCCTGCCCATGGCAGAGGGCTTGGAACTAGATGATCTTAAGGTCCTTTCCAACCCTAATTATTCTATGATTCTATCAGAGGTATTTATTTTCACAGACTAACTGTATTTCAAATCTGAACACAAACAGTTCTCAGAAGATTTTTTTTCCATTTCCTTCCATGTTTTCTTTCATGGTGCATGAATATGCAGAATGTGCTTTTCACTGCTGGCTAGCAAAGCTTTTGATGGTCAGGTGCTATTCCAGTCATCTCAATCATGTCATTAGCATATCTAAGGGAATAGACTGATTTCTCAGGGTGTGGTTTAAACCTCGAGGCTCCACAGCAGTATTCCCTTCTCTGCTGTTGAGAAAAGTTCCGTTTTCCTATACCTTGTCTCTGCTGTTCAGATTGGTCTTTGCTGTCTGTCACAGCCTTTCTTTATTAAATCCCAGCCTGTACCTAGTTTTTAGTCCAGTACCTCAGTCCCAATGGGCTGTGTAGCTCGGAAAAGGGTCTCTGTCAAAAGAGATAGCAATCTCATCTGGGAGAAGGAAATGATGTTCTAGAAGGAGTGTGGGAGACTGTATCTCTGTGGGTGTGCTCCATGTATTGTTTTTACAGTGTCTGTCCCAAATACCTAGCTGTCAGACAGTACTTCAACAGCTAGTAAAACATCTGCAGTAAAATCTATGAAAAGTTATCAAAATTCCTAACATGAGATTGACAAGTAAATTAAATTGTGTGGGATGACATGTACCCCCAATCTAGTCCCTAAACTCCGACAAATTTGAGCAGTTCACATACTCTTCTATTGCTTCTTAGCACTTTTTCTCAGTGAGGTTACAGTTAAGACATAAAAGGTGAACATGTTGCAGTCTGACCAGTTCACTAATATTTCAAGTTGCTGTAACAAAAATAGACACCATAAAGCTGTAAGCTTTTGTATAATTTCTATTCCACACATCTCTTACATGACATAATGTCACCTGCGATAAGAAAGTGTATCATCTGCCTCTACAGTCATACGATATCTTTGGAAATGGCTTGCCTGCCTACATAGGCAGAAAGGACCAGACCAGTAACACACCCCCACATACACTGTGGGAGCCTCCAGACTGCGTCCTTCCTCAGTTTCTGCTCCTGGCTGGATAGCTGGACAGCTGCAGTGCTTTGCTTTCTCCAGGCACGTCCTCCCTAATGCTGGACTTCTGCCCATGCCTATGACTGCCCAGCTATGTTTAGGCAGTTGGGCAACTCATTTGACTATTGCAAGTTCCTGAGCTGCCCTAAACCCCCTTCTAATCCATTAAAGAGTCTGCCCTGAGCTCCTGGCCTCACACAATCCTTCTCTCTCCTCTTCCTTATGGGACCATTTCTAGCTCTCTTTTGTCATCTCTCCTATTGAGAGTAAGAATTTTTTGTATTGTATTTTCTTCTGTCCTCCAGCAAGATACCTGATCTTAACGTGGTGTGTGCTAGCCAGATGATCACTGAGATCCAATAGCCCCTTCTCTGTGCTGTGACCACAGTGTAACTCAGGTGGGTCAGCCCCTCCTGCACCTCCTGCACATTAGTGGTCAGCAAAGGCAGAGGGATCCAATGATGTAGAGATTCCTATAGAGACAAATTTATAGCACCATTCAGAACTTACGAGCTTTATGCATAGATTTTTTCCAGGGACACACACATTACCTGAAACCAAAGATGTGCTTTGAAAGCTCCTTTTTTCCTTCAGGGTCTTTGTTTTGTCAAGGAACTAATGCAGTGTTTAACTAAGATGCTGTTGCGCTGACTGCTGTGCTGGTTTCTGTATTGCATGTCTTTTATCTCAGATAAGTAATAACCACCTCAGACCCTGCAGTCCACCACAAGCATTTCATGAAGAAATACTTTGTCTGGGGCTTTCCAGCACAGCAATGTAATGTTCCAAAAGGCTTGGTCAAAGTCATATTTTATCAGTCAGAGTTATACAATGCTATGTTAAATATTTCAGAATAAATTAGATGTTAATTCAGTGGCGCCAATCGTCTCCTTGTTCTGGTATGTGATTAAAGAGATGCTGTCAAATCGGGCAGCCCAGAAATTAACTTAGTTTGACGAGTGTCTCATTTAGTAGCTCTTTCCTTGAATACTTTGCTCCTGCTTCCTTGACTTTTAATTCAGTGCTAAGCCAAAATACAAAAGCAACTGTCAACAGCTTTCTTCTTGGTTTTGTTTCAAACAGACCTTCCCAAAGACGAAAGCTGCCTGATGGTGATGCATCAGGATACAAGGTTCACAGGCATTTGTTTGCCTCTTAATTTTTCTTGACTGTTATATAGGCTGCTACCACTTCTCCTCAGCCAGAGGTGGAAGGCATCAGGGCTAGCTTGGAAGTCTGCTTCTGCATTCAGCTCACAGAGCTGGACCCTTTGCAATGACAACCTCTTGGGTCCTGTCTGTCATCTTGGCTGGCAGCAAATGACTCCTGATACAGAGGCTGGCCCAGCATGCAGAAGAGTGGGTGAAAACCCAGTGAGTGGCACTAGATGTAGGTGTTATTTCTGCTTCTTTTAGTTCCTCAGTGCCCCCACTTCTGGAGGAAAGTGAACAATTACATCACTGCTGGAAACTGTGACTCAGCCAAAGATTCACAGGAGAAACCACAATACCCAGGAGAAGAAATTGCTCTGCTTATAATAAAAGCTACTAAAAGCTAGCTAGCCTTCTCATGCAGTCTCCTAACTATAGCTATTTCAGTCCATGATGGGAGGTATTTAGAAAGAAAACATGGCTGAAATATAAAATGCTGAAGGGTCAAAATAAAGAGTTTGCATGGCAGGTACATGACACACTCAGATACCTAAACCTCATGACCATTGGAGGCAGTACATGAAAGTTGAGTGGTATTCTTTATTCCCTCTCATGCTGGCAGTACTTGTGATGAAAATCATAAGTGACACTGAGCTAAAATCTCTCTACCTCTATCTCATTGTTATCTTGCTCTCTGCTTTGAATGCTATAAGGAATCAATGCACAGATGGGAGCAGGGCGAGAAGGAAATGTTTGCATTGAGGGAAACCCAGAGCACTGAAGCCCACACTCTTGTGCTAACTTCGTTTTCTTGTTTGTGAGCATGTAACGCAGCAAATCTTAGCTTGACGTTTCTCATGATAACCTGTATGAATTGCAGTTGTATTATAAAGCAAATTAAAGTTGCATTAATCATACAAACTCACTGCTGGATATCCCAGGCTCCATCTTCTCCCTGAAACAGGTACTACTAGTATTTCAAATGCTGTCATGGCTGTACTTTTGTCCCCTCTGTACTCTGCTGATAATATATCTTTTTTGCTTCCTAATGTTTTTCATACTGGCAGTGATTACTAGGTAGCCAGCCAGTACCATTTTCCCTCTTAGTATAAAAGCTCTTTCCCCTCCACCAAGATGATAAGCTTGAAAAGTGTCTTACTAAGAAAAGTAGCACTTTGTTAACTGCAGATGATGTGCACAGCTAGGTTGGCATTGTCAGTGTCAAGCTAATATTGAAAGGTATTAAATGGAGGTAGAGAGCTGAGAACTTCTCTTCCGGACTCACATGAAATGTCCTGCCTCTTTTGTACTGTGCTTAAAACAGAAAACATAAACTCCACTAGGCTTTAGTTAGCAGAATTATTCTTGCAGATGTGTACTGTGGAATAGTTTTGCTTCTTTCAGATTCTCAGAATTGTGGAACAGTGGTGGGAGGCTGGGACCCTAGGATTCACTTGCTCCAACTCAATAGCTATAGGGGAGCTTGAATAATGTAGCGCAGTCTGTGGGATGCCTGGGTGCAATTTCTTGCTGTTTGCTTGCTGCATTGTTTTGTGTTCAGGTGTGAGCTGTAAAAAGAGAATCAAACCCCTGCCTTGTCTGATTGAGAGGCTTGTGAGGTATGCGTTTGTGCTAGGTATAAAAAGCAAGGTATTAACAACAGAACTTCAAGGGTCTCAGAAGGAGACACTGGGGCTGTCCTATGATGCACGCAGCCAGTTCCAGCCAGGGAGGAAAGGATTTGCTTTGAAGTCCATTTTTTCTTTTCTTGCCACCTAAATCTATCCTAATTGGCAGTAAATTAATTTTCCCCAAGTAGAGCATGTTTCACCTCTGACAATAATTGGTAAGTGATCTTCCTGTCTTTATCTTCAACCATGAACTTTCTTACTCTGTTTCCTTCTGCTGTCCCCCTTGGTGTGGTAGTCAGGCTGAGTTGATTTCTTCATATGCCTATTACACTGCTATTTCAAAGTCATGTCAAACATGCATCCGAAGGAGTCTGAAAATGTCTAGTGCTACAGATCAGCTACAGCAGGAAGTTTTAAATACTTGCACCCTAAACTGGAAAGCAATATTAGCATGGGCTGTGTGAAGAGGGGAATGTATGAACAGGGAAAAGAATGAAACCAGGCAGAAACTCCTGGGGTTTATTTGTTGTGCTTTTCACTTGTAATGGACATTACTGTGAAGAAAGGGGAGTGAGCTGTCCATTAAAATATTATGTGAGTTGTATTTCATTGTTTTCAAAACCAGCAGCTCTTTTTGCCCATGTCTTTGGCAACATATGCAACATCTTGAGGTAGATGAAACAAGAGCTACATGACATTGGTAATGTCAGGATTAACAATGACTGAATACCTTCAGTTGAAAGTTATCTGCTGGACTGGATAGGGATGCTGTGGAGGGACTCTTCATTAGGGACTGCAGTGATAGGACAAGGGGTAGCGGGTTCAAACTTAAACAGGAGAGATTTAGGTTGGATCTAAGGAAGAAATTCTTTCCTGTTAGGGTGGTGAGATGCTGGAATGGGTTGGCCAGGGAGGTTGTGAATGCTCCATCCCTGGCAGTGTTCAAGGCCAGGTTGGATGAAGCCTTGGATGACATGGTTTAGTGTGAGGTGTCCCTGTTTATGGCAGGGGGATTGGAACTAGATGATCTTAAGGTCCTTTCCAACCCTAACTATTCTATGATTCTATGATATTACATTACTCTCGTGCTTATAATCAGTGAGCTCCCATCANAGGTTGGATGTTGGATGACATGGTTTAGTGTGAGGTGTCCCTGTTTATGGCAGGGGGATTGGAACTAGATGATCTTAAGGTCCTTTCCAACCCTAACTATTCTATGATTCTATGATATTACATTACTCTCGTGCTTATAATCAGTGAGCTCCCATCAGGAACTGCTATCAGGCAGCACAAGGCTGTGCACTTGTCTTGCTTGTATCCTCCACACACCTGATGACAGCAAAGGTATTGTATTTTATGTGAAAACTTAAAAATGGAAAACTGTAGTTTTCTACTTTTCACTTCTTTATTGCTATCACTGCAGTTTTACCTCACTTATAAATTATGCACTCTTTGCCCTCTTGAAATTGTCTGGTTTCTCAGTTTTATGCTTTCCAAATGTGTTTTCTTTCTATACTGCTTTAGGTCACTTTGTATGGTACATGATTCTGAGTGCTGTTTATGGGGATTTGATTTATTGCCTTATTCCCTCAAAACTACCTAGTCTACCTATGTATTTTGTTTTGCTTGGAACCATATTTTCCCTACAAACTCTTCTAACTTAGTTTTGAAAGTAAGTCATGTCTGAGAGATCTACCTCTGCCTCACATATAATCTCCAGTACTTTTACAGAAGAGAAAAACAACCCAGCCAAACTGATATTTCTTACATAATTTTTCTTCATTCCTTGTTTCAAATAACATCGGAAGACTGCACCATTCTGTTTTCAAGGTTTAGTTTCCCAAGTTGTGAAATGCATGTTGTACTTCACTAGACCCGCTCAGTTATTGTACAACAGATGGCCAACTTCTTAGATGGGAAAGATTGTCACAAGTGGTCAAGAAATGTGGGATTTAGCTGCCTACAGGAAGCTGTCTAATGAAGCTGGTTAATACAGCATGTAAGACTTGATAGAAACCAACCCCCTCATCACTACAGGTTATCTGAAATGGTATCGGACGCTTACATTTAAGCAACTGTATATCCCAGTTGTACTGTGTCAGTCTCGCACTCTGAATCAGGTTACACAGAGATTCAAATGTGACTGTCCAAGGAGAAGGAGACTTCCATGTATCCCTTTTCTGTACCTACAAACAAGGCACTTCCTGCCCTCAGCTCTTGGTGTGTCTGTGGTGGCTGTTCACTGTGTGGAGTCCATGTCCACAACTGGAGGAGAGTGGGACAGCAACTCTAGCAAGCCTTCATGAAGCTCAGGAAATGGAAAATGCACAGGTAAAATGGAGTGATTCTTCTTGCCATACTCTGTTCCTGATGCAAATGCACTACAGAGCTGTGGTTTGAGGACCTCAGCCATATTTTAAGCGGATGCAATCCCACTGATTTCAAGGAAGCTGTTTTCATGCAAAATAGACTTGAATTTAACCCAGGGTAATACAGTCCTTTGGGAGTAAACTGGTGGCTATTTTAGAAAACATTTAAAAATACTCACTACAGACTTTTTATGTCTGCTTTAGAATCAACACTGAGCAGCTGCTTTTATAGTCTAAGATTAAAGTGTAAGGAGTTATGAGCACTGTGTAAGATAATGAACCTCTGCATAAACTACCTGCCTGAGAGATATATGTCTATATGTTAATAAGGCTAATATACAGGGACAAGCCATGCTGAATACCCTGTTTCACTTTTTCTGTGTCTTTTTTTGGGTTTGTGAATACTCTGATGAGATCTTGCCTATGTCCTGGCTGGGTGGGAGTCAATTCTTCCTCCAAATTGTCTGTTGTTATCCTAGCAGGAGGTTTGCCTAGTAGGCTGATATAAATTAATGATAAAACAAGGGTTTCACATAATTTCTGCTTGGATTATAACCATGTGGTTTTCACCGTTCTTCAAGATTAGCTTTGTACCAGTGTAACTACATCTAATTTAGAGAAGTTGTTCTTGATTTATGGTAAAAAGATGACAAGAAAAAAAAAAACCCAACATTTGTAAGTCCTTTGTTATTTAAATGAGCTGGAGAAACATGGCATTTCCATTCTAATGTAACTTCTTTTGGAGATACTGTAAGTGCTGTGCCTGCTCTACTGCCTTCGTGTTAACGATGGGGAGCAGCAGGATGCTGCAAGGGCAGAGGACAAGACCTGAACTTTGCTGCTGCTGAGGGCAACTTCATCTTTCTGCCTCTGTTTCTCCTCTTGTTCTGTGTTTAGAGGATAAACTACAGGACAGAACTAACTATTGCTATGTAAAGGCAAATTGTGTTCCTCAGAGACAGCCATAACCAAGTCTGAGACTGTGGTTAGACTGTAGTACAGAACACAGTCATGGTATGAACACTGCTGGCTTTAGTGTTCTGGCATTGCTCAGTGTGAAGGCTGCCATCTCCTAAGGGGATGGAGAAGGAGTGTGTATGAACTGGGGATGCTACCTCAGAGTGTGGGTTATTCTAGATATCACTGATTTTTTTTGTGCTTGGCAAAAATATTTATATTTTAGTGCCATGTTGTTGTTCTGTGACAGTTTTAATGCAGCAGTTTCATTATCCAGCAGTGGGAACAGCCTATTGAGCACAGAATTTGTTTCCAAGGGAATTTTTTCCTGGCCTCTAATCAAGTGGATGCTTTTTAATGCTATAATATCAGATTATTCAGTGTTGTCATATGGGTACTCTGCAATGTTTTTTTATTGTTACAACATCAACATTTCATTAAGCTAAATGTTATTATGCAGTTTCAATTATCTGAGTCTTGTTTCTGTAGATATTTCTAACACCTCTGTGTTAAAGCTAAATGCTTAATTTATATATTTATCTGCTTTATATGATAGAAAATAAAGTTCCCAGTTCTAGCCTGGCAGTGGAGAATTGGCTGCAAAATATGCCAGAGAGGTTACCTTAAGCTTTGCATATAAATCTTTTAGTAGAACTGCTGATTTACATACCTTTGTATTTGAGGATATGATTTGAACTCTAGGTAAAAACAATAGTAAGTATATACTTGAAAAAGTAGTATATAGCCTGATGACTCACAGAATACCTCTGGGCAAAGCAAAAAAGATTAAATAGGTTTTTTAATGGTCTAAAAATTACTGGTTGGAGTTTAAATCACAGGAATTCTTATTGCTATTTGACGCAACTGACTCAGACACTGCAGCAATTAGGAAAAGGAAGCAGGCAGCACAAACTATCCACTTTCATGCAGATCTTTGTATATACACCTCAGTCTTGTTTCGTTGAGACAGTCCTAGATGCTAGGTCAGGATAGGGTTCAATACAGGAACATACAGATTTGTTAGATAACTTATCACTCTCTGCTAGTGAGAAAACAGACGCGTAGCAAGTGGAGAGAGTAGGTAAAGATGATGACTAGTACTGGCAGCAATGCCCTGCAGAAAAGATGTTCAGGAGGCAGTTTGTTGTGCAGCAACATGCATATCAGTGGTAAGGCTGCTAGAGACCTTGCTGTGTGTGCTGAGCACTGGGCAGCAAATTATCTTAACTGACCACTGCCTTTCATGGAAGAATTTGTGCCACAGAGATGGGCAATTTTGCCTTGCTTGTTCCATTTAAAACCAAGGAAGAACCTGTGGCTTTGGGGCCTTCGGGAGAAGGGAGAAACAGTCTGATTATGATGGCAAGCCAGAGAGGGGTTTTACTTCTGTTCTTCTACCACCATTGGAGTTTCCAACACCTAGAAGAGCATTCACATGAAAAATTAAAACTAATTTTAAATCTTACAAAGCATAGGAGGTAGGCTAACTCTGAATTTTCCTTCATCATTTGATAACCAATTCAGACTTTCTCCTGCTTTAGAACTAATGCTCAGATACATATTTCTGAGTACACTGTGGGTCCCTTTCCAAATAGTGCTTAGATACAGCCTTTGCCTCCTGGCCAGTGATGTCTCTGTAATACAGCCTGTCTACATTGAATGGTTCCATTTTTTTTTTTTTTTTTAATTTGTTTGGTGATTCAAACTGTTTTGTTGGCTTTAAAAAGTTCAAA
>NDXB01001357.1:113602-133818 GCA_002631895.1 Agapornis roseicollis
TTGTTTTTTTTTTTTTTAAGACTCTGACTCTTCTGATAAGTACTATCAGAGTCCTTGGAGTTAGGCAGTGCTGATGAAAGCTACAGAAAGAAATGACAGGAAAGTGTTGCTACTTCATGACATTTCTATTGCAGAGTTTGAGTATGAAATGCTAAAAAACCCCATCAAACCATTCTCTCTTCCCCCCAACCAACAAACCAACCAACCCTCACCCTAAAATCCGTAAAAATAATTAAGAAAACATCTACTATTCTTATTCCTATCTAATATTCTATCTAATATTCCTAACGTTTAAAAGCTTACTTCAAAAGTCACTGAAGTTCAGGGGGCTCTTTACATCAACTTCAGTGGGGATCAAGCTGTGAATGTTTAATGAATGACTGTTATGTTCTATTTAGGTAATTATCTCCTTTCTTTTCCCTTTTCAGATTGCTCAAGTTTGCTTTGCCCACAGCATTATTTTGCATGTCATTTGCCTCTCTCTACTGTTTCTATGCCAGTGGCCTAGCTATAAATGGGACTTAGCTATATAATTGTTTTCTGAGTTATATGTTGAATATTAATTCATGTTTACAAATCACAAAACCAGCATATGTGCATTTAAGTCAGATAATGCTGTACAGAGATCAGTCCAGTATAGGAGAAATTTTAGGGTGGGACATTGTTGGGTTTTTATGCCTAGTTCTGCAATTCCTTTCTCAATCCCCAGATTCTCAAGCCTTCGCAAATGTTAACTACTCAGTTACATTATTTTTCAAGATATGGGTATTAAGACTGGCGTGTCAGATAGAAGGAGTGTATCTGATCATAAGCAGAGTAGATTCCAAGAGCCGAATTCTCAGGTGAGTTTAAACCAAGGGTTAACAGTATTAACTTCTGTAGGCTGTGGTGATTTATCTGTCTCCTGTGGTGATCAGGTCCAGGCAGTCTTCAGAATAGAAAGCACAATTTATAGAAAGCTATGAGAATGCCAAAGGACAGCTCCTTCATTACCTCATTTGTTTCACGATTTGTACACAAATACAGTGTTCCATTGTACATTTAAAATAACATCTGGACCATACAATACTGTAAAGCATAAACCATATGATTGAGAAATTTAAAATTTAGTTTGTGACACAGTTTTCTCATAAATTAATCACATCTGATGGAGGGGGAAGAAAACCCAACAACTTCCATGAGCAGTGCAAGTATTTTCACTTCATTAATTCCGTAGAGTAAAGCCTGGAGGTTGAAGAAGTCCATCCTGTTTCCTTGGGATCTCAACAGGTGCTTCTGAAGCATATTTGGAACCTTAGGAGGCTCCTGGGGACTAACAAATTAGCACAAAAAGAGATTTGTGAGAGTCCTGCGCCTCAGTTCAGTACTCCATTCTCCTAGTCATGGCACTTAAGCACATGTGCTGGTAGGCTATTGTTTGTGCATATGTGTAAGGGCTTTGATAAAATGGTGCAGATGGGAGGAGAGGGAGTAGAAGATAAGAAATTTCAGCACAGGTAGAAAGAGGGAAGCAGATAAAAATGTTTTGGAGAGAGACAAACAATGTGAAAGAGGTTGTGCTGTATAAGGAAGATATGTTGATTGGAAAACAACTAGCAGAAATTCCAAGGAGGAATTTTAACCAAGCAGTTCTTTTCCAGAATGCAGGAATCTTTATGAGAGGGGCAGTGAGCTCCCTTGAAATAATTCCTCACAAACTATAATTTCCACTGGAATAAGAAAATCTTACTTTCTCTCAAGCTGAGACATCTAATTTTAGGACTGGTGAGAATTTAGGAGAAATTTTCATGAAGATAAAGTGTCCTCATGACAGATGTGTACTCTGAATACCAGACAGAGATTGAACACTGTTTCTGGCCTGATGAACATTTAAAACAGGACAGCTTGACGAGAGAAGCTAAAGCTGTAGGTTAGGCAAGGACAGTTGCATGAGATTCCTGCTTATTTTTGAGTAGGAATGTCTTCCTTCTTTTCCCTTATTGTGATCAAAAAAAATCTACTCTGGACCATAAGAGATGCTTACACAAAAGTAAAATAACATTTACCTCTATTTTTGCAGAGAACTCCTTTCTATAGGGAAAAAAGGAAGGCATCAAAAAAAAAAATCACAAGTAAATTTTCTCCCTGTCCATTAATATGCACAGCTAGTTGCTCACTGAATAGTCCATCAAACATGCAATAGCACAATTGCTTGGTAAAAGAATGCATTATAAAGGAATCCACTTTTGTTTTTCTTTACAGCTGTGGTGTTGGGTTATATGCAGTATTTAGCTGTTGTCTTTTTCAATAGAAGCCTTTGAAAGGGAAACTGAGACAGTAGGTGCTAACAAAGAGCTATCTGACATTGTCCCATATTGATGAGAAATCCAGCTGATTTCTGTAAACAGGTATTTTTCTTTCTAGAAGTCTGCTGGCATCAGGCTTTGCAACTATGTATAACATAGTAACATTGCTGCAGGAATGCAACTGACCTTTAATGAGGTATTTTAACCCTCTTTTCATCTCACTTATGTTGCATTAGTGTGGGAAGGCAGAGTCAAGGTGAGCATTCCCCTCCTGTGCTCATGAGGCAGCTCCAGCTGGGACTGTAGATGAGCAGAACCAGGGCTCCAGTCCTGTGTCTTTGTGCAACCACTTCCAGTCCAGACAGATCCAGTCCTTCTGCAGGCTGTGCTGTGTGGCCCTTCAGAGGATGTTCTCAAGGTGAGAACTACTCAAGGACTAAACCATAGGAGCAGTAATGTGAATGGGAATCCTGCTGCTGTTGGTATTAAGTAATGCTAATACTTTTATCCTGGTATTTACTGATAAGTAAAACTTTTACTCAGAGATACATACACACCAAATTCTTTCAGCATAACCTTGTTAATAAAGCATTGATGCATCTCCCTGGCCCTGCCTGTCATCTCTAAGGTACCTTAAATGACTCATCTCTGTTACACAGCTTCTTTACATCTAAAATAAGATTAAATACACCCATTTCCTCTGTGACAGAGGAGCTACGAGTAACAAGTACTATGTGAGAGTTACTGGTTTCTGTTACTGTTGAGGGAAAAAATGGCAGTTGCAGGGGTGCATCCAGGTAGCCTGAGATACAAAGTTGTCCTAGTGAAGCAGGCCACTGGCCAGTTGCATCATGGGATGAAGATGACATAGCCAGAGGACCTCTCCAAGCCTTTCTTTCGATGGAAGGAAGTGTCTTTATTCCTTCAGTCTTTGGACAGGGGCATGTTTATAGCCTGTGAGCCCCTAACATACAGTTTCCTTCTAAACTGAAACTCTAAACTGAGAGGACGGACAATCAGTTCTGTTAAGAATGAGCCCTGTGAAAGTATTAGCATGATGTAACCCCTCTCCTTGCCAATAGAGGTGCTGATGTTTCAGCAAGACTGACAATGTTCTCTTGTATTTGTGTGAGCAAGGAGGAGGAGAGAACAAGACCCTGCAAAGTATTGGAGGGAGGATGACAACATAAAGTGTCTGGCTTTGCGAACATGCAACTCCCATGGACAATACAGATAAACATCTTAGAAAGGTTTAAACTGTCTGTTTCCACAGATCTGTGGTCAGTAAAGCACAGAATTGTGCCTCATTTACAGTCAAATGCCTGTAAACAGATGTTGTTAATGATAAGTTACAGTTCTATGTATATGTTTTGTGAAAGAAGCTGATGAGTTTAAAGCGTGCAGACACAGGTCTCCTGGGAGGTGGTAGAACTCAGTGACAGATGATAAATCTCTGCCATTTCACTTGCAATAATTGCTGAGATTCTTTTCATACCATATATTTCCCAGAGACATAATTTATTATATAGAAATTCTAGGACAAAATCATGGCCCTTAAACAGAAAGAAAGTTTAGTATTTCTTTCATGTAGTCTTTTTAATTCCTTTTCTTTAACTTCTTTCTTTGGAACTCAAGACTCTTCCCTCTTTAGTCTACAGACAAGCACTTAACACCATATCAGTCATACTTCTACAGTTTAATATGACCAGGCTCAGGAATCCCTGTCAGGCCAGAATTTTCTTGGGCTCAATTAGTGTGAAATGTAGAACTCAAAAGTTGAGATGGATACTCAAATTGAAAATCCTGGCTGAACCTTAAGATACTCTGTCTAACAGTTCTGGCTCCTCAGCATTCGTCACAGATGCTCTTTTTCCCCTTTTGTTTTCTCTGATTTTCTCAAGGAAAGAAATAGTCCTCTGAGATGGGCCTAGTACTTCTCATTCTGAAGCCCAAGCTTAGTCTCTTTCTGTACATTGCACAACATACCAGTGGAGTTAGTGGCCTGTTGTAACGTTAATAAAATATTCAGTGTAGTAAGTTGTCTTTGCCTGTCTGAACCAAAATATGAGCGACAAGATGGTAAAAAGAGCTTTACTTGTCTAGTGTGACCACTTCAAATCTTCTTGTGGGGGGCCACAGTTCCCTATGTTGGGCAACTCCAGAGCTCCTTAAGACCTGAAGAGTTACAGAGCTGCAATGGAGCTGTGTGGGTATCCAGAACTGTGTTGGGCACTTATCATTCCCTTAGTTGCTGCCTCTGTGCCTGTCCTGTTCTGCACTCACAGGTAACAAATCACTGTGGCTGATTTGTGGCTGTCTTTTCTGCATTCACCTGGAGAATTTATTGGGCACTGAAAGGCATTTTGGCTCCAGTGCTTGAGAGGTGACATTAGAAATGACATTTCCCTGGGCATGTGGAGGGATATATCTCTACTCAGGCTATGGCTAAGGATAACCAGGAGATAAGTCAGCCAGAAACTGGTCCAAATCACTGCTTTGGGATATTCATAGTAGCTTCTTTCTCAGCTTTATCTCACTACAATGTAGATTGTGAACCATATACTGTGGACTGGGAAAAAGATACATAAAGCTGGTCATCACAATGCACACAGACATATAGGACAGTGTAACCAATCTTGAAAAGCAGTTTTTCTTTCTCTATGTTCTGTGAATTTTCTAGATTAATTTCTCTGCTAAGTTTTCTGGGAATTTTTGTTTGCTTTGGCTTTGTTTTTCAGAAGTAACTATGTAACTGCTGTAGCTTTTCATGATACCAACGTATTCCCACATGAAAAATAAATTAATTAAACTAATTCCAGGCATTTTGTCTTACAGCTTTGACTTTTCAATTCTGAATCAACCTATAGCAATAAGAATTCATGACTAGTGTACTCTTAGATATGGCCTCAGTCCAGCAAAGCACTTAAGCACATGCTTAATTTTAATTCTGAACTAAATGGGGCAGTGAATCACATGCTCCAGTCTCAAATGAGGTTAAAACTAAAATTAACCATGTGTCTCTGCTTTCTGGATGAGAACTGTGTATGCTATTTCCACTTGCCAGTATTTCCATTCCTGAGAAATATTCTTCTTTTTTACCACTTATTTCTTCATTGTTCTTGAATAGTTTTCTTTGCCTATTCATCAGATGGATCTTCTGTGAAACACGTTATATCAACTTGTCATATGTAAACTGTTATCAAGGTAGAATCTGAAGGAATTTTTCTCTTTTGTCTTTTTGAGATTCTTCTACTTTATTGCCCATCACAGATATATAAGAATGAAAAGGCAATTTGAAACAGCTACTGCTTCCTCTTTTGATCAAATAACATTAAAATCATATTTGCCATATTGAAAATACCCCAGGGACTGGAAGGTTTTGTGCTGATTTGCAGTCATCTGATTAGCAGCAAAAAATCAGAAATTAATTTCATTCAGTTCTGCACTCAGCAGAGATAAGGTGATCTCATTCCTGCATCTTCTGTTATAAATCATTCAGCTGAAGAATACCAAAATGATCTTGCAGCCCTTTAATTAATATGACACAAAGTCCTTTATATTGGAATAATGGGGTAATGTGCAAGAAAAACTGGAGGGAACAGATGTAAGTGGCTGACCAGCAGGTAGTCATCTGTTCTTATTTTAAAATGTATTCTGTTCAGGAAGGATATTGTTTTCAGCTTGTTGTAATTAGCCTAGAGTTTTAGGCCTCTAGGTATGAGGGACAGAATACACATGGATTGTGGCAGAACTTACAAAAGAGCAAGGCAAAACATGAAAAAAATAGAGACCATTATGATTGATGTTCTTCAGTTGCTGGTTTCCATTTCTTCCTCCCTTTCACTGTGTGATATGAACTCAATTAAGAGCTTTTATTCTCTCTTAGCCTTTGCATTTCCTTGCATGATTTGATCCCAGCTCTTAGTGGTATCTCATTCTCAGTTTCTTTTCCAGACATAAGGGAAGGAAGAAGCCAGGAGCCCTCTTGTTGATACTGGAATCACATTTTGTAGTACAGTTATTGTGAATTTTTTTTCCACATTTATTTTCTGTGGATGATTCTCACCTGTGAATGCTCCTAACAAGGGGGCTAATCCTTCTGCTAGTAACATTTCAAAAGTGTTAACATATAATAATATAATAATATAATAATATAATAATAATAATAGTCCTGACTCTAATGATTCGTTTTGTCCATTCGTTAGCTGTGTATTTCCCTTGGCATTTAAATCTTCCACTTCAGCTAAATAGACATTACTCAGTCATTAGGTAAAGGAGGCTTACAAGAAAGTTTAATTTATGAATATTTCTGAAGAGTGACCAGTAATATTTGAATTGAACACAAAGTGGGAATTCCTCTCTACGTTATTCAGTGGACACAGTTATTTTTTGTGTCTCCCTTACACACACAGCATTTTGAGCAAATAATCATTACCTTAGTGAAGCTTAGGAACAGTAAATATGCAGAGGGGGAAGGCATCTCAGTGCTTACACTGCATTTGCAAAGACTCATAAAAGCTTATGGAACTTCTGCTAATTTAAAAGTCCAAGGGAGCTGAGGACTACAAGTAAGTGCATTCAAACCCAAGTGAACCATACCTGGCTTGTTTTTAATGAAGAGAAGCACAATTGGTGCTGGCCTGGTCAAGCAGTAAAATGCTCCCAACTAGGGCTGATTTCTGTGCTTCTCTGGCCAACATGGACAGAAGGAGGACAGGAATGATGACACAGAGGGGTTCATTTTAATTTCATTGCTTTTATCTGTAGTATTGCAGGATTGGATGGTAGGCAATGAAAGTAGCACAGTTGAGGCAATTTAGAAAGAAATTAATATGATTTCTTAATATGCAACATTTTATTGTTTTACTTGCATAAATCACATCTAAATTAGTAAGCATCATATCAGGAATTGCTGCTGTGAGTGAAGGCCCCAGCAGTAAAGTAGGTTTCTTCTCACAGGTGATCAGCATTGTAAGATCCAATGTATATATGCTCACAGGAAGCACAAATCTGAGCTGACAGGCCAAGAAAGGGAATCTTGAACCTACTTAAGGACTTCCTAGAGCAGAGCTTAATGACTGGGGTAAAGCTGCTATTTGTGTTTTTTCTTTCTTATTTGATAAGAATTAAGAAAATGAAGGCTGGGATTTCTTTTTTTTTTTTTTTTTTTTTTTTTAATGGCTGAAGACCTCTCAGTCAACACAAATCAAAGGTAGTCTTTAATGCTCCAGCCAGAAGCCGTGTTCACAGCTGAACAACAGGAGTTGTTTTAAATATTCTCAGGCTCCGGCACAAATATCCAAGGGCTTAATCTTATAATATCAATGAATATGTACTATTATAAGCAGGTAAGCCTTTCCTATACTGTGTCTTCCCACTTGTTAGTTTGTTTTCCCCAAATTCTCCTATCAGTTAAACATCATCCCACCTAACTCTAGCTTGTGCCTACTGGAGGCTATTTCTGCAGGCACAGAGACACCTTCAAGTTCCTGGTTGGATACATACTATGCACTCCTTTATTTTTATTATGGAAATGAAACACAGGGAACTCATAAATACATACCAGAAACATTGCACGGTAGATTAAACTATTTACTCAGTCCCATGGTCTGGGAGCTTAAGCTTGCAAGTCTAGCACAAGTAAACCCTTACAGCAGGTATCTCAATATCATGACATACTTGATGCATGCCAAAACTTTGCCTTAGGGTAGAGACCTCACAAGTAATGTTTAGTATGCAAAAATTTCTGGTTTGTTGGTTTTGGTCCATTTGTATATGTTCCAATTATGTATGAAAAGAGTAAGAAGATGGTTTCTTACCTATTTTTCCTCTTCTTTGTGGTGTACTGATTGCTTTACGCTTGCTTAAGAAGATCAATATTCCATTAGGTAGCAGAAGAATATCATTATAGCAGAAAACAGCTTTTCTGTTGCCAAAATTGAAAGCTCAGAGTTGAAAGACTAAAGTTGGTTGGGTTTTTCATTTGTTTGTTTGTTTTTGTTTGTATTTGCTTGGGGGGGGGGTGTGTGATTTTTTTCAAAACTGGAATGAAAATCTTCTGGATAACTGAGCAAATAATGTTGTATTTCTAGAGATTTGCTGGCAGGATGTAGCTGTTATCACTAAGTCAAGAAAGTACCTGGTAAAGTGCTGAAGGAAAAAAATTTAGTGAGATGGTACCAAGCAGGAGTGTAATAGAAGAACCATACAGTGATGTTCTGTTGAACTTCACTGCTATGTAGTACATAGAGAGCCACAGAGACTGTCATAGCTAATGCCTGTTTTGTTCTGAGGCTTGTGCTTCTTTGCTGTGAGACTTCTTATGCAAGAAAAGCCGGCACAGTTAGGCCTTACTGGTACTTATTTTCCATAGTTTTGGAAGGTGTATGTGATGATGTTCTTTCTTTTGTTTTCCTAATTGTATTTGCAAAATGAATAGGAACCTGTATAATCATATAATGAGGCATTGTAATTATGATGGACACAGGTATAATTAAAAATCTTTACAATATATCATGAACATATAAAGGTTTTCTACAATGAAGACATTTTTAGAGATTAGCAAGGAAGTTATTTGTTTTTGCAGGTTTGGAATTCAATGATTTGCTAGCTAATGGGAGGCTTGAACCTATTGATTTCCAGTGCTTTGCATATTTAGCAAAAAAAAAAATTTAGCTTGGCATTCCGCAAAACTTTCATTAATTTTTCTGAGCCTCAGTGGAGCCCAGATTCCTCCCTGTACAGATGCTATAAAACAGATGTGGGAAACTTTAAGAAAAGTGATCGAGACTGCTTCTCTGATGGCCAAAAAAAGGTGCACCAACAAATTTCAAGACTGGCCCTACTGTGTTCTTTTATGACACTGGTTTTGACTCTTGATGCACAAAAGGTTGCTATGTTTGTTTAAATAGGCTCTGGAAGGACTAATTTCCTGTAAGTCCCTGTCCTGGGTTCAGCCATAGCAGTCACTTTTCTCCTGTGTTCCAATGCTGTGTTTTTGACTTTCTGCCTCAGAACAGCGCTGATAACACTGATGTTTTTAGTTGTTGCTCAGTAATGTTTACTCCAACCAAGCACTTTTGGAATCTCATGCTCTGCTAGGAAGGAGGGAAGTATGGAGGAAGCAGAGACAGGACACCTGACCCAAACTAACCAAAGGGGTATTCCATACCACAGCATGTTATGCCCAGTGTATAAACTGGGGGCTGTAACTCAGAAGGGCTAGATCAGTGCTTGGGTCTGGCTGAGTATCAGTTGGTGGGTGGTGAGTGGTTGTATTCTTGTTATTTCCCTCACCATTATTATTATTGGTGGTAGCAGCAGTGGTTTTGTGTTATACCTTAGTTACTGGAGTGCTCTTATCTCAACCCATGGGAGTTAGTCAATTCTCCTCCCCATCCCTCTGGGAGGGAGGAAAAAGGGGGGGGGAGGAGTGAGCAAGCAAGCATCTACGTGGTTCTGAGTTACTGGTTGGGCTTAAAGCACGACAGTTCATTATATAAAGTACATGTTTTAAACTTGAGGCACAGTGGCATTCTTGGTATAACTCCAGAATACTTTGAGATGTTATTTTGAAGAATTTGGGTTCTTCAATATATAGATATTTGGAATATATATGGAAATTAATGAATATATATGAAAATATATATGGAATTTAATAATAAGCTCATTTTACAATTGATTTTTTTACTAGCTGACAATGAATTCCTTCAGAAATAATACCATTTGACTTAATGTAATTTAAAAAATCCCCAGCCAAACACTTACATTAGAGATGAAGTGCATTATGTGCACATAGAGCTTCCCTTTATCATATGTAGGAAATGTTCTGGATAAAAAGACCCCTTTCCCAGTGCAGTGTACTCTACATATATACATTATATATGTCAGAAAAAAAAAAATCAGATATATTGTGGTTTGGATTTTGACTCTTGACTCAGTATCAGTGGGGATTATGTAGCTAAATTTCTGTGCACTTAATGCTTTGATACCCTTTATTGTGCGTGAGGGAAAAAATGGGAAAGTGGAAAATTGTTGTTCAAGGACATAACATTTGAAATGGCCATAAGCCAATAGAGTAGAAGATGTAGTAAAGCTTGGAGAGTGGTGATTAAAAGTGAATGTAATGATGCTGAGTAGTTCTGTCAGCTTCAGTGACATTAAATAGTTTTGGCTGAAGGTGAATTGATCTTTTTTGCCAAAATAAGTTTTATGCTATTATTTCTAGAAAAAAGGCCACAGCTGATGGCATACTCATATAGGTTTATTTATTTCTCTGATTATTCGGGGGTTTGGTTTTTGTATTTTGTTAGTGGGAAAAAGGTTTTATGATCTGCCTTTCTAATAAACTATGCTGAATTTAGAAATAAAGTGAGTAGGAATTACACATTTTGAGTAGGAATTTCTCATAATTTTATGCATTCCCTTCTTCCATACCATTGCTCTTAAAACTTTACCCTTCTCTGGCACAAAGTGGCTTTGAGCACTTATGAGTTACTATTTGAGAGGACACTGGCCAACTCCAAGTGGTGATGAGGCAACACAGAGGACATGAGGAGGATGGGATTAGTACTTCACTCAGAATTCATGGAAGCAATGAATTAATTGGCTGGTAGTATTTGGGAAGGGAATAACTCCAGTCTTGGTTACTCTCCAGTAGGCAAACAGATAATAAGCAATAACTGGTGGCAGTGATAGAACATGATCCTAGGTAATGTACTAGACTGGGTCTGAGGAAATGGACAGAAGGGGATACCAGCATTTCCATTTTGTTTTTTGAGGGAAATGAGACATCTCACAGACTGCTGTCCTTTCAGAAGAAGACAGGCTGGAGCAGAGGTAGTGGTAACATTTAAATGAGCCCTGGGTCACTGAAGCTGTTCTAGTATGATGGCAGGATTTCACAAAGCTACAAGATGGAACTCTCTTCACCAGCTAGCTTTCCTTGAAAAAAAACTTCCACTTGGTCCTGCTGTAGTGGGTATTTTGCAGATCTATTGTTCCAGCATGGGCATAGCAGCAGTTGCCTTTGAAACAGGCCAGGCAGCATCTGGGCCAGAATGGCAATTGTTGGTGATAGAATTTTTATTCTTCTCTATGGCCCTTTGGAAAAGAAACCCCCTCCAAAAACCCCACAACAAAAAAACACCAAAAAAACAAAACAGGATTTTTTTTTTTTTTTTTTTTTTTTTTGGGCTTAAACTTCAAATCNCAAAATCTCCTTCCCTCCATGGTCTGACAAGGCTCATCTTAGTGCTCGCTTATGACAGCAGTCAGACTGCTTTTCTTTGATTGGTTACTTGGTCGGATTTTTTTTTTTTTGTTTGTTTTGGGCTTCAACTTCAAAGCTCATTAACTGTTGAGTTTTGTTCCTCTTCCCTTGTGATAAAGACGAAGAGAAACAGAATTTAAAAAAGCTTAAAAATAGCATATATGATGAATTAAAAAAAACCCCAACACCCTATTTTAAGAATCTCACACTTTTTTTTGGCCAGAGCATTAAAGCATACACCTTTCTCTCAGATCTCTGGTCTACTGATTTGTTTTTAAAGGTGAACAAAGAGACATCATGTCTGCTCATTCAAACACCCGCTGCTAGTTCACAAGTCCTCCTTTCCTTTTTCTTTGCTTTTTCTTTTCTCTCCATGAATGGAGGATTCCTGCCATTATGGGGAGAGTAGGTTTTTAGTCTCTCATGAGATCTCACTTGGAGTATTGTGTACAGTTCTGGTGTCCTCTGCATTAGAAGGCATGGAGCTGTTGGAGCGAGTCCAAAGGAGGGCTATGAGGATGTTAAGGGGATTTGAGCACTTCCTGTACAAAGACAGGCTGAGAAAGTTAGGGTTGTTGTTGGGGAAAGCTGGGAGAAGAGAAGGCTGAGTGGAGACCTCATAGCAGCCTTCCAGTATCTGAAGGGGGCCTACAACGATGTTGGGGAGGGACTGTAGTGATGGGACAAGGGGTAATGAGTTAAAACTTAATCAGGGAAAGTTTAGATTGGATATAAGGAAGCAGCTCTTTACTGTGAGGATGGTGAGGAGCTGGAACAGGTTGCCCAAGGAAGTTGTGAATGCTCCATCTCTGGCAGTGTTGAAGATCAGGTTAGATGGGGGTTTGGGTGGTATGGTTTAGTGCAAGGTGTCCCTGCCCATGGCAGAGGTGTTGGAACTAGATGATCTTAAGGTCCTTTCCAACCCTGACTATTCTATGATTCCATGATTTTTGCTCAGTTCAGTGACTCCAGACTTGCACTTGCACTACAGAGAGCAAAGCTTGGCTTCTGCTTTCTTCTAGTTTCAATCCTGGCTGTTCTATGTACAAATGAGGAACTTCAGCCCTTTGGATGGGGATCTCAGCTCATTTTTCCAGTGTAGTATTTCTTGGTTTGTGAGCAAACTTCTCTCAGTCATGAGCATGAGTAAAGAACAGTTTTTAGTAACACTGAAGCCAGTAGCATCAACTGACATTACCCACATTTACATAATCAATAAATGTTTGCCTGCAGTCCCTGCATCAAAGCTGTGATTCAGAACACTGCTTGTGCTAATCTTCTAGGCCTTTTGTCTCTAATTGATCACAAAATATATATGTTAAATTATAGATAGAAATAAGTTATGCCCTTCAAAGGCACAAATTATTTAAAAGGCTTTTAGTACCTTAATCTCTTTTCTGTGTCCTCTTTCAGAGGCCTTTTATAGTGTGAGGTGTCCCTGCTTATGGCAGGGGGTTGGAACTAGATGATCTTAAGATCCTTTCCAACCCTAACTATTCTATTATGCTATGATTCTAATGCTGAAGGTACCTGAGGTGCATTATTTTTGTCCCATGAAGTTGTGATTGCATGTGAGAAGGTGTACCTTTCTGGTTTTTACACAGTGTAATCTAACAGGAAAAGTGGAAAATCACTATGTGGACAGTAAAGAGAGATTTTCTTTAAGGGCCTGTGTGTAGGTTTGTGAGGGCCACTACAGGTTTTCAAAATGACAGCTGGGCATTTGGAATTACATCACTAAAGGAAATATTTATGTGTAAAATATCATGCAGTTAAACCCCAAATTTAAGGTATCCATGGACATTATTTTCTAAGCGTCTGGCAAAGTATTTCCAGAAGGGGCTATAATTAACAATGTTTTAATTCCATCAAGGGGCATTTTTCTGTCTACATTATCATTAAAGTAATTTTCCTCAGTGCTCCACTGCTTAGGAAAAAACAGTTGAGAAAGAACTAGACATCAGTGCAGAAAATCAACAAAGTCCAATTAAAATTATTCCAATGGCCTATAAATCAGTAGAAACTAATTATTTTGCATTATTTAAAAGCCAGTGGTTTACCCTATAAATAAAGTGACTAAAACACTGACCCTTTAATGGTATTGAGCATTGCTTTGGATTCCTCCAAAGCAAAATTTCATTCTGAAATATGAAATCTCCTGAAACCAGTGGCTTTGCACCTGTTCTAAACCTGTCCACCTCTGCCTGTAAGCATTGAACAACATTTATTATATTCATACCTTGCCAATGCGCTAAGTTTGCTTCTATTCTGTGTTAAACACATCACCAAAAACCCACCCACAGAAGTAGAAATTGTGCATTATCTAGGACAAAAGCTCTCCTTAGTTTTATAAACCTTTAGTCCTAAAAATAGGTTTCCTGTGGCAGATGAGTGCCAGGGTTTCCTTAGCATTTGGAAACGCTGACGTTTTTCATTATTTATTCCATCTTTATTGAAAAAATAAAATAGTATTTTGATTTAAATATAAAATGGAATTATAAGGAGTTGGAACCTGCATAACCACGAGATGAAAGGTAACACCCACAAGTGTTGGGAGGTTGCTAATGTTTATGAATTAAAATAATTGTTAATGTGCATGCTGTAAAAAGGTATGTTGTAATATTATGACTCAGTCAAATGCAATCTGTTTCCTATTCCTTAGCTTTGCAGAAGAGATGTTAAAAACTTTTTCCACATTTTTTGGAGTTACTTTCACCAGAGAGGAAAAAAATTATTGGAACTCTTTATTCTTTCAAGATGAAATTTACACTGGATGGGTAGGCAGCATTTGGACTAAATATTTTTAAAAACTGAAACAGAGCAGGAAGGGGAGACTACAATGGCACATATGCTTCTGGACAGGACTGAAATTCCTGTAGGGCATGCCAGTAATTCTATAACTGTTCTTTGGGTGATAGACAAAACACAGACTACTGCCCTGGGAAACTCAACCTTTTTCAACAGTGTGTATTGTGGAGAAGCATTTCTGTTCATAGTCAATGAAGATGTTCTTTAAATTTAAAGCCTTAGCAGCCTATTTCAAGGCTTATTTTCCAAATATTGGGTAAGGAGAGGGAGATTGGACAGAGGAAAAAAGCATAAGAAAAAGAAAATAAATTTTCAACTAGTAAATGGAATTTTTCCTGTGTACTGTAGTAGTGATGGCTCTTTTCAGCACAGCTCCTATACATGTAGGGAGATGGATGGGTCAGTTCTTATGTAGCATTCAAAAGTATTGAAGGCAACTAGTAAAACACTTCTGCCGACTCCGCTGTGTGTCTGTGATGCACTAGTATCTACCTTTGTCAATAGGGTTGGGTTTGGCTAAAAAACTGTTCCTTTCCCAGTAAGAAAAAAGGAGTATTAGGAATTTCTGACAGAAACGGCTTTTGCAGAGCCTTTATTAATGCATGTGTTTTGCTGAATCTAATTTTGCTTGTAAGATCTCTGGGACAGGAGCTGCATCAGTACAGTGCTTGCATAGCATTAGCCACCTTTATAAAGTGTCTGTCTAGATGGGAATACAGACATGATGATAAGAATATATTCTGGTCCAGAAAACTGCAAATGATTGTGGTTTCTTTGGCCTAGAAATGAAAACCAGATCTCAGATCCAATTTTTTTTTTTTTTCCTAAATGTTATTTTTGATTATCAGAGCTGGGAGTATAACTTATGAATTTTAGTCATTTTAGTGAATTACATTTTCTTTGAAAAATGTTTTCCACTCATTCATCTTTTGTTGTGCAGTAAACCAGAACATTTGTCTATAAGCTGTTCACATTTTTCTTTCTTTTTTTTTTATTTTTTAAAATATCTTGGGCTGCTATTTAATACTAAAATATTATTATCAATATTAAAATTTGGGATTACTCCAGTTGGACGAAGTAGATTTTTATTTCTACCCATCAGTAACTTAAAAGTTTAACTTTTCAAAATTGTACAGAGTCAGAAGGAAAACAATAGGACGAAATCTGTAATTAACAATTTCCCTCTTCTATTCTGTACCAGAAAAGGACAGAGGAGAAAGCAAGAAACAAAAAGACAAAACCTAAATGGTTTTTATTGGAACAGCATGGAAGCACCCAATGCTGCTAAAGATTTTCAGCTTTAAAAAATGTCCATCTTCACAAATAGAAATATTCACCATCTCTCCTTCTAAAGAAAGGCTGAATTAGGTCAGACCAAATTGCCATGTTTCAATCAGACTGACTGAAAATTAGATCTAATAAAACATGAGAAATTCTATTTTTTGCTTCCTTTTTGCATGGTTGGAGCTCTGATGATGCCAGAAATAGCAGATGCTTAGGTAAAGAGCATTGAAAAAAATATAAAGTAAATACTGCTTGTGCTTTCCTTGTTATATTCTCTTCTGTTTCTACCAATCATCAACTTAAGGGCTTCCTGAACCAGAGGTTGCATCTGCTCTGTTATGTTTAATAAGCATCAGTGGACAACCTTGCCTCATAGCTTTCACGGGTCTCCTTTTGAACCCTTTTGTGACAATTTTCTATGCTAAGAAATAAGTAATTTACTAGAC
This sequence comes from Agapornis roseicollis, assembly GCA_002631895.1. Lineage (NCBI taxonomy): Eukaryota > Metazoa > Chordata > Aves > Psittaciformes > Psittacidae > Agapornis > Agapornis roseicollis. Next base: position 129,697 of record NDXB01001357.1, read on the forward strand.
TGTAATTTACTAATTGTAGTTACTACAATTTGTAGTAACTAGTCTATATGCTTATTTCAAAATGACTGCTGCAATTTATAGCAGCCCAGCCCAGAGAGCAGGTCTAGGTCACCAGAGTGATAGCTCACTTGCAGGGTTATGCAGGACCTATCTGTCCCCTTGTGCTGTTTTGGGTAATCAAGCCCATGCATTGCCATTCCTGCCAAGGCTCTTGGATTGGAAGTGGCAGTCATACAAATGTCTCCCACCTCACACTTTCCCTGCAGCTTGGCCTCTTTCTTGCCTGTTCATAGTTCCATGCTGTATTCCCTTTCTCCCATGGTATCCAGGTGCATCTGACTCTTAGATTCACCCAGGATACAGCTGAGGGTGACTGTGTCCCAGACAGGAGTAGCCTGCTCCTTGGTTCCTTGCAACTTTGCTCTGTAATCTCATCTCTCCCTTTGACTGTATTTCTTCTCTACTGATTTGAAAGAATTCAATTCAGTTTTCAGTTTCCCCATAACTTACCATATCTGTACCTTACCAGACCTTACTGTCTGTGGATGGGAGACACTGGCACTTTTTGCACTGATCTGCTCTGAGCTATGAGCTATGAGACGGGGTAAGTTAGCACCTCTGGGATAGGCACTCTGTTCTTCTGCAGCTCTGCAGGGTTGTCACAGTTTGGATTGAGATAGTGTCCATGGGGCAAAACTCACCTATATAAAAATTCTGTGCAGTGGTTCAAATCCTACTTTAATTCTTAGATCAGGATTTTCCAGGTTATGTTTTGTCCTGGTCCTCTAAAATGAATGCAGTTGATATTATATAATGACTTCAGATGATGCTAATTTGATTTTAAAGAAGATGAGAGTCTCAGTAAGGTATTTTGTCAAAAAAAGCTGGCTGGAATAGTGTTTACAAGCTTTATCCCCATCTGAGCTGTTCAGATCTTGCTCGAATTTCATTGTGTATTTTTTTTCAATGGAGTTATACAGTTACTTGTAATTACAGAGGTGTATCAGCACCTGAAACTGTAAACTGGGAACAAAACTGAATTAGATTAACTGTTGTTCTTTATTTTGATGCTTTAGCGTTTGTGTTCCTATGATAGAAACCTTTTGTCTTATCCAGCACAAAATCAATGCTAGTTCTAAAAGCCTACTTCAGAGGACTTAGCAAATACATAATGGAATAGCTATAATTTCTAAAGTAATCCAAAGCAAACTGAATTTTCCCATTGCTCTTGCATAATCTTTCCAATGTCATTAAAAGAAATAGCTCTGACACTGGAATTTTCTTCCTTTCTTTGTTTTTAATAAAAGATGATATGCTAGAGAATAGATTTTCTTATCTGCTTGCTTTGTACCTGAAGCATCATGTCTTTTTAATAAAGTGTTGGACACAGATAAATAAAATATCTCATGAAAGTCTCCTACCAGTGATTAACTGAGGAATTAAGCATTGTCTATCATTCACATATATTCCTAGATGACCAATCTCAAAAGCTTTGCAACAGAACCAGAAAGCTTCCTTTCCTAAGCCCTCAGGAGCTTACTGAAGTAGAAATGATACTTTTTTTCTTCCTACAAAGAGGTTGTATCATATATGTATGTTGGAGATTAATTTGGCCCTCATTGAGGAGAAGGGAAGGATACACTGTAGTTACTAAGTCAATTTCTTATTAAACTTCTTAAATTGTGTGTTTGTTTTGTTTTTTTATTGTTATTTTAGCCCAATAGATAATAACACAAAGGACACAAAATAAGGTTTCCAAAATAAATTTGAACTTTATAGGATGTACAGAAAGAACAAATCAAGAAGTTTACTGACTTTGGTTTTCCCTCCAGACTGTGACAGATTCCTTACTTGGTGTGAACAGAACATCTGCTCCCTGCCCAGTGTCCCTCTGCATTGAATTTGCATGTGCAGAGGACTCAGAAGTTGTTGCAGTAAGATCATCTACCTGAATCTGCTGAACTCTGTTTTGCCACATATTGTGGGAATGCACAGAATAAAAATACGTTCTGTGGCTCTAAGGGGTAGCAGGTAATATGTCATACAAAAGATACCAGGCTTGGGATGTAAATTTGTATAGAGATAAGCTGGAGGAAGCAGTGAGATAACGTTGGTTAAAATGAGGCTAACATTGTGAAAAAGCAGAGTGCAAATAAGTGTTTGGAGAAGGACAAAATGTGGATGGTAGGAAGATCTTCTGACAATTTGGGAATTGTCTGGTGGATATTGCTTCTACACCCACCACTGTGGCTGCACTGTGAACTGCTTATATGCTCATGAAGAGAAGAATCATTTTTGTTTGGAGTATCTTCTGTATTTTCTCAATTCTCTTATTATTCATTGTCTGACATTGACTAACATTTCCTCACTTTTCCCACTTTAGTTACCAAGTTGTCTTATATTTTGTGAGAAACAGTTCTTTCCACTTGGTTTGTGATCCAGGAGGTATCTTACATTTGTCTTGTCCATCATACTGCAGTGGTAAATACTCATGTGTTTTTTATTTCCCTAGATGTTAAACCGAAAGAGATGGAGTTGTTTCATTTCCTGTTTGCTTTCTCCTTCACTTCTCTCTGAATGCTCTTGGTAGATACATTCATTAAGGGTGTACTCATAAGCAAATAGAAATAAATTATAAGGAAACAAATATCCATCCCCTGCTTTTAGAGAACAGTGTTACATGTTTTGTAGCTGACCTGACAGGATACTGGAGGAAAAAAATGCTTATTTCTTAAATTTTCTTTCAAATGAGTAGTGAAACCCAGAGAACCAGATTACTTAATAGTGTTCTAAAATCAATTAATTATTTTTGTTTAATGTTGGTATATTAGTGCTCTTTCTTTGTGAAATATTCATGGAGTCATTAAAAACTTCTCCCTCTTTTAGTTATAAACCAGTGTCTTCACTGAAGTGTGTTTAAGGCAATGAGAAAAGGGGTAATGAATAACAGCAAAGAAAACCATTGAGACTCTTCGTAGTAAACTGTCTTTCATTCTTTGTGTCACGACCATACAAATTCACAAAACCAAACTTCATTCTGAAGACACATGGTGAAAAAACCCACACAAAGTCATACAAACAGAATTCCAGCCCAGGTGTCCTGTAGTATCTTTTAAATGCGGACCTTAGACAGATTGTTAAGGGTAGTCTAAGTAGCATGGTGAAGATAGGTAGTGTGACTAGATAAAAAAAAATAAATAAAATATTTTTATACAACAGAAACCATTGGAGCAACTTTTTTGAGCTCCAAATCTACATTCATTTCTTCTAATGTGAAATTTATACAATAGCAACCTGACTATACCAACAGCACTAGATTTGTGATTTCATTACATTTGGCCTGAATTTAGTTTTCAGCTTTCAGAACCTCTCTGTGTTCCTTGACTGTGAACCTCATCTTGCATAAATCACACAGCCAAAACTCCAGTGGTACAACATGAATTTTCTTGTGGTAGGGAGAAAAAGATCAAAGTTAAAGTGTATCAGCTTTTATTACTATTATTATTAATTACTAGCAATATCATGTGTTGACCCCTTCTAATCCCTGTTCTGCTGTTTATTGATGTTATTATTCAGCATTTCAGAATATCAGAAAATCTGTATTATCTTCAGACAGGCTTGTACTGTTATAATCAGTTCTTTTCTTTATGCAGAGACAAATAGGAACTATTCTATGATTCTGTGATTCAGAAGCTATTCCATTTTTATTTATTTATTTCTTTTCACTATGTGCATGATGCTTGATTAAAATAGCCAATTTATTAAGGCTGTTTGCAGGAGAAATAGCATATCCATAGGCATTCTGCTCCTTTTGACCTGTTTAGCAGAAATGTAGCTGAAGAATGAAGACCAGGGCAAGGATGCACAATAAGCTCTGACCCATATAATAATCATAACTTTCTGATGTGCTTCTCAGTACAATCTTTAACATGTAAATCCAGCTAATGGAAAAACTGACTGATTCAGTAACTTTAAGGGTAAAAGCTGCATGGATCTATTGGAATCAGAATTGTCTTTAGTTGGTATAAACTGAAAACTGTGTAGCAAATCCAAACCCTCCTAAATGCTGCAGTGTTCATTTGTTTTTTTTTTTTTTTTTTTTTTTTTTTTTTTTTTTTTTTT
>NDXB01001357.1:133940-156899 GCA_002631895.1 Agapornis roseicollis
TTTTTTTTTTTTTTTTTTTTTTTACCTCTTCTAAGTAGAGTTAAGCTGAAATTGAATGCTGGAAAAATTATTTTTTAAATAATGCTTGAAAACTATCAGTTGCAATGCGTAAACTGGATTATTTTCGTATATAGAGAATGCCCTTAAAATGAACAAATGCATATGAATTTAAAATTTATTTGTATTCTCAGAAAAAGTTGAAGGATACCAGAATCTCTAGAAAATAGTGTTAAGATGATGCCCTTTACATAAAATGTCACTATTTGAGTCTACAATTCAAATCTATGAGATACAATCAGCATCCCATTGTCATAAGATTGTAAGAGATTATCTCACTTTCATTTTATAGTATTAGGGATAAATGAAATTTAATGTAATTCAAGTTTAAACAAAACTGCATGATCTCAAGATAAATTGAAACACTTTGAGAATCTTTGAGGGTTTTGAAGGAACACCAAATCTGAATGTGTTCTTCCAGTTTATAAAAGTTTAGGTACATTTTCAAGGTCATGTTAGTTGTTAAATATTTCCTTTAAAACTCTCTACTTGCTAGTGTAAATGATGCCTTGATCTGGAAGGATGTGAAAAAGAGAGCATTTCATACAGTGATAGTTAAGGAACATAGGTTAGTGATACATGGCATTAAGAGGGGGTTGACTATGACAAAAATAATAGTGTGCAATTTTGTGTTGAGGCAGTAAGTCCAGGAAATGCAATTTTTATCAGTGAGTTCTGAAACAGGTACCACTAGTAGTTTTTTGGTTTTAACTGGGTGAGATGTAAAGTTGTGAAAATCAAGTAAAATGGAATCCCACTCATGTTAGTTCTACTTCTGAATCTTCTTTACTCTTTTTCTCAGTTTTGTTACAGAGAAAAAGAGTAAAGAAGATTCAGAAGTAGAATTAACATGAGGTTACACCAGTCTGTGTGCATATTAGCTCATTTCTCTGCTGTAGATACCTGTGGAAAGCTCAAAATGCAACAACGCAGCAGTAATGAGAGTAAAATTTTAGTTTGTTCACATACTAAAAATATAATCAGTCCTATTTGTCAAACTCATCTGCCATTCACTAGATAAGCATTGATAAAGATTCATCCTTATGAGTCCTTGGATTAATCCTTTAAGTTCCTTTTCTTCCAGAATTTGCTAACACATATAACTTCATGCTGCTAAATTCATTACACCTCAAGCTTTGATCCCTTGTAACCACACTATAAACATGTCTACATTTTTTGACACTTTCATTTCTAGATGTATTTTAAATATTCCTTAGTGTCATGGAAGCTGGTAGCAATGCTTCAGAGAGCTAAGCACCAGGTCCTGGCACTCCTACATCTCATATTTAAACAAAATAATAAATGGTTATATCATCCCAGGTGATTGCTTCCACAAAATTCCTTATTGCAGAAACTGGGACTAGAATCAAGTGAAATATGAAGATACTCTTATTGAGAATATAGAACCAAAGCAAAATCTTAGGCATATGTAGGGTTTTGTTCTAAAGACAAAGTTAGATGTGCTTACACCTAAGTCAGACACCACACAAATTTTGCTGTGAAAGCTAGACTGTATAGAGTCTTAGCAGAGATGAGTAAACAATGGATAAACATTTATACTCAGCAATTTTTCCAAGATGCTTATATTTTTCTCAAATCTCAATGACACACATCTTTTTTTGACAAATTAGTTTCTGCAGCATTTATTGTTTAGCCTATCCCTGGCTGCAGAATAAAAGCATTGGCCTTGACTCAAGAAATCCATAAAGGTAGAAGAAATTGATCTAAAAAAATAAAGTGCTTGTGAAAGAGCTAATTCTGCTCTAACACTGAACTATGTGGCCTTGCAGATCATTACTGTATTGCTTTCTAACTCTGCTAGCACCTCTGCTTGCTGACATACTCATGTTGACCTAAATCTGTACTAACCCAGTCATGTTTCTTCTTATTGTCTATTAAAAGTTTGTGCGATATGGCTATGCAGTGAAAATCATGAGGCCTGTAGATAAATTTAATTTTTCTTCATAGAATCATAGAATAGTTAGGGTTGGGAAGGACCTTAAGTTCATCTAGTTCCAAGAAATGTAAATCAGTCACAATTTAATTATCACTTCTTTTCCATGTACTTTCATCTTCCTTTAAACTGTACTCTTTATGTTCCAGTCTTAATTTCACTTTAAAAGTATGAATTAGGAAGGAAAATCCCTTCTGCCATGAAGACATGTGCCCCAAAGGATTAACCACAGAAATGAAAATAATCACGCCACAATGGGGTGTTAGTGGGTAGATGTTACCAAAGCACTCTTGAGGCTTTCACAGGATTAAAATGCATATGTCTGTAGAGGAATACTCCTAACAAACCAATGTCCTCGTGCTATCCAAGGGCTGCTGATATAGTGCTTTGAATTATTTAAAATATAAATGTGTAAAGATGCCTTTTCAGACTCCAACATACTTGAATTTGGGGTTATTGCTACTGCTGCTGCTCCTCTTTTCTGTAGTGGGTTTTTTTCAGGTTTTTTTTTTTTTATCCCAATAGATTATTTCAAAGTACATTTATATTAACTGCATAAATCTCGCTGTACTCCCAAGAGCTGTACTTTATGGCTGCATTATATTAACAGAGGATAAGACTGGGGCACTGGCTAGACCCTCTAAAGTAACTTCCATTGAGATTAATTTGGCATCATATTTTGAAGGGAGACTGTAGGACTTGGTAAAAACAAAGTCATCAGTGTCTCATAGCCCTAAGGCATGAGAACCTAGGCCACTGCGCACTGAAGAGAAATACTTGGAGCATTTTCAAAATTAAGACCAAATCACTGTGTTCTTCCTAACTTATGTAGTAGTAGTTCACATTACTCAGAAGGGCCACTTGTGACAGAAAACAATATTGGAGGACTTCATTCTGGCTCTCACAGGCTCTCCACAGTTGTCTGTATCCAGGCATAGTAATCTGTAGAGGTATCCCAATTGCTACTCTTTCAGGCTATTGTGTTTCTTTGGAAACTATTTCAGAGATAAAAGGAAAAGGCTGTGTACAGCAAATGCTGTCCTGATGGCTTATGTTGACTCTTTGGATTTCTCAATAAAAGAGAAATAGAAAACTTAGGTTGTTTCACTCCAAGGACTATTTCTTTCTGAGTTATTAATTCTGCCTCTAAAACTACAAGGCAGAAAGGCAAATACACGTTTGAAGTGGTTAAAATGAATACCTTATGTCACAGGAGCACACAGTTAGCTGAAGCAGCCCTCTCAACCTCCGCATTAACTCCTCCATTGACTTCCTCACTCTTCTTACAGACTAACATGACTAGGTGTTTGCAGACATGGGAAGGACTTCAACTGTTGGCAGTCAGACTGACATAGCCCTTAGGTGTACTTCTGTAATGATGCTTAAACTCAGTAACTGACAGATTTGGCTTCCCTGAGCACGGATGCTTTTTTTAGAATGAGATTCGATGAGATGCTATGTTAGGATCCACTTTAGCAAAACTTGCAGCTTAAGTGATGTTAATGCAAATGCACCACATTATTACCTATACTGTAATGGCACAGGGTGCCCTTCCCATTTGTGACAACAATGTGAATAAAAATAAGGACTGTTACCATCATAAAGAACTCTCAGCCCAGTAGCTGAGCAATAACCAGGTTAGGATAGGAGAGAGGACCACCAAAGACCTGTGTGTGTAACACCTCTTCTATATTTAGCTGTGCTAGGGAACCCTGCTTCACCATGTTGGCTCAATCTATTTTGTGATTAACCAAGCAGCTGCATGTGAATAATCACAAACACTGCAAAAGGATGAAAACCATTGTGCTGGTGTCAAACTGATGGCAAAAATTTTGGAGTGGTTACCATAATTGTAATCTCAGTCATTTCAAAAGAGTTTAGTTGTTAAAAGGAAGGCCTACATCATCCTGAGAAATAGAGGCATTCTTATTCTTATCTTCAGTCAGGATTTCTTCTGCAGAGCTACTGGCACATTCATGTGATCATAACACATAAGTGACATTTCTGTCCTTCTCTGTTTGCAGAATAGGTGTGTGTGTTCTTTAGGATGGAAGGACTAAGGGAGGATCAAATTTTTACATTTTAAAGATGGGAAATTGCACAATTCCCTTGTTTATTAAAAAATATCAAACACCCCAACACTAACAAACCCACCCCACCCAAACTAAAAACAAACAAACAAAACCCCAACAAAAAAACCTCCTACAAAATCCCCCAAAACCAAACAGACAACCAACCAACCAGCCTCCCCCTGCCTTTCACCCTCTCAAACCCAGGAAAAACAAAATTGCAATTTTAACATCAAAGGTGTAAGTCTAAGACAGGTCTTTGCATTAGAATTGCCACAATGTAGCTGTCTGATTTCTTGGACAACCTGGGACATAGCCTATTTCATTTATTACCTCTCAGTTTTCTGCTGATTTTGTCAGTCTACTCAAAGGACAGCTAAAGGCTGATAAAAGTCCAGATAAACGGGTGCAAATCATATTTGATCAGATATACCCCAGATGTACAGAAACTTAGAGCAGAATTTGGCCTGTTGTATTTCATAAGTGCAGTGAAATATTAAACATTTGAATCTCTTGATGCTCGTGCTGAGTGTGCTGACAGTGCTAACAAAATTCTGATTGTATTAAAAACGCTACAGGAATTAATCATCTTGATTTGCTTCCCTTGCTTTATCTATCTCACAAGATAATCTCTCTCTCAAGAGTGTTTTACATTTTCAGAGGTAATATAACACTTTAATAGAATGTTTATTACCCCAGCTGCCCACCCCCCCAATTTGCTCAAACAGCTTAGTGAGGGCAGGAAAGCCTTTTTTTCCCCCCATTTTAACTATACAGTTTCAATTTCAAAAGTCTTCTTTTCTACACCAAACAATTTTCAGCAACAAAAATAAAGGCAGTCTAAATTTGTAGGTAAGCTCTGACATTCAAGGGCTGCAATTCCTCATACTAAGGCATATTGAAAAGTTGTATCACTGAGAAATTTTTCCATTGACTACATGTTTTAAGACATGGACTAGTCTTTCAAAGATTAAATGATCTGGAAGACCAAAAGTTATATCATTGGATTTCTATTTCCTTTTAATAAGTGTGCCAGCCCTGGGCAACCTGCTTTAGCTGACCTTGCTTGAGCTGTGGAGTACTGGATCTCCAGAGCATCCTGCCAATCTCAGTTGCTCTGTGATCCTGTGCATTTCAACTTGATTTACATCCCATTTATGCTTGGCCAGTGGACCAAATAAAATGAATGCTCTACCATAACTTTGTCCTTGTATCACGCATTTATGAGTTAAAATAAATAAATGCAAGAGAAAGAATTATTCACCTTCTCCCTTTGAGAAACTGCAATAGCTTACACTACATAGATTATCAGTATAAAATAAGCTATTTTCCATATTGATACCTAGTTCTTAGCACATTTTTTATTAATTCCCTTTACAGAACAAATTTTATACAGCACAGAAACAAATTGTGACATTTTAGAATGGCGCTTAATTTAGTATCAGAATTAAGCTTCAGTGGAAATAAGAATGAAGCCCTCAGGTGGAAATAATTGGTGGAATTTTATGATACTCAAAACCTAATGATAATTGAATCTTTTTTGCTCTCAGAAAAATTAGCTTGTTTTTATAACCAGAACAGTGAAAATTGAGAAAGAACAAAGGTCTACATTGTCAAAAATTTCTAGATACATAAGCTAGGAATGTAGTGCTAACAAACAGCAGAAAACTTAGATTTTTATATTACCAATTTGTCAGCAACTTTGGTAGTATTTAGACAGTATTTCAGGATACATGCTGAAAAATAAATTTTTCTTAAGTTCTGCCTATTGAATGAGCCAAATAAATAAAACTGTTGTTATATTGCAAAATATTGCTCATGTCAAGGTCATGAGAGAGTGTATAATAAAAGGTACGGAAAAGGCTGCAAGGCCTGCAGTTCTTTATCAATAAAGCATTAAATATTTGAGTAAAATAATTTTGATGTCTGTTGTCCCCTGGACTTTGGGATTGCAGCAATCTGTTATGGATCCAATCTCCTGGTATAATCTATTATTTTCCAGGTGAATGGTGTTGGAAAAGAAGGAACAGAGACTCCTGCAGGAGAATACGACAAGGAAAAGAGCAGCTTCTGCTGGAGGGGAGCAGATGTGACATGATGTAATGTTGCTTTCCAGGTAGACAAAATCCTACCTAGCAAGTTTCTTCAATAAAAGGTAACTTTCAAACATTATAGACGTCACTAATTAGTTGTTCTGGTGTTCTGCAGATATTTCATCCTTATCAGCAGAAACATGTTTGAGTAGGCTTTGAGAGTAAAATGGAGCTGTCTTAAGAATCACCATAACTAAAAAAAAAAAAAACCCAAAACATATGCTTTCTTCCTAGGTTTGCACACACTATCCTGGCTTCAACCCAACTCAGAAAAATTCAGCTTTGCTATTAATGACATGAACAAAACCGGAGGGATTTTACTGGATGATCTTCATTATGTTTAGGTTAGGTTTGAAAGGCTTGCATTTCTTAACTTAGATTGTAAAAGGATATATTTGTGAGCTTTATTTCAGACCCAGCAAGAATATTGTGAGAAAAGTTATGAGATTTTAAATTAAAAATGGTAGATTGTGTCAGGGCTGATCTCGTGCAAATTCCAGTATAATGGGTTAAAGACTTTTGAGCTTTGGCTTTTTTGATTATGAATCCAAACTTGAGCTTTGGCTAATCTTTATTCTGACAGATGTACAGCAAATTGATGAATTAGCAGAAGCATTGTTATATATCTGAGAGAACCATAGTACCACTCTGGTTTTTTACATTTGTCTCAAAAAGGTTTTGTAAATGTAGGAGCTGAAAACATTAGGGATTATGAAGCTTTTAATTAGGCATCAGGATTCTTCTCAGCCATTGTAGTTAAGCGCCAGAGGGGGATGTTCTGCAAGAAAAGAGAGAAACTTGCCTCTGAGAACAGGATTTCATATTTGGACAGCAATGACTGCTCAAAACAAATGGAGTTCAGATCAATCTTTACAGGTTGATGTCATAAGAATACACTGGGGAGAAAACTCAGCATCACACTAGAATGGAATTTTTATTTATTTATTTATTTGTTTACTTATTTATTTATTTATTAGAAAAATAAGCCTGTAGTCTTCACATCTGTAAATGTGGTCACAATAGATATGACCTATGTCAATGGTAGTCAGGCCATTTTTAAATTAAAAAGGAACCTTTTCAAAATATATAAGGGGTAGAATACACAGAATTAACAGTTTAAAGTTTGTGAATCATTATATTTTCCCTTAAGTGTTAAACCTCTGCTTTGACCATTTATCAATTTTAACTCTCCGGAGTGTGTCTGATGTATTATAAGTTTACATAATGTCTGCTGTAGTATGTCTCACGTAATGGTTGGATGTTCAGCAATTCTGTAATAAAAAGAAGTAATAATGCTAATAAATTGAGGCACACAATTGTTTTATGGCAAAGCATATGCAGAGTACAGGCTTACTGGAAGTGTAGAGCATATTCTGAAATGACCTGTGTGCCATAGTGAATTTGTCAGGCTATTGTGGTTACCCTGCTAGGAAGGAAAGTGAACTTTTGTGGAGATGAGTTTTCTTTGAGTAGAGAACAGCTTTTCCTAGGTTTTATTGATCAACATATATTACTAAGCTTAATTTTCCTACTGCTTCCTACAATTAATTACAACATTTATGTAACTCAACAATTAAATCTGGGACATCTGATTGTCTTTTAGTACTTCTTAATTTCTACAGGGCTAAGCCACTGAGACAGCCCATATGTGATTATAAATTATATGGTGAACACTAGAGAGAGAAATTTATGCCTCTGTGATCTAATTATTTTTTTAGGTAATTCATGATACATTGCCCTCTCTTCCTTGCCAACATCCAAATCCACAATAAAATAGAGACTTAGATTCTACGCTTCTGCTGGTTTTAACAGGAAAATTATCTCTAGTGAATAGTAAATATTTAATGTCTGCAAATACTTGCTTGCCATTCTATTTAATTCCTATGACAGGTAGTCATATAACCCATTCTCACTAAAAGTGGTTCTCCATGAAATTGGTTATAAAGAGGTATAGTTCAGGATGAGAAACAGCAGGTTGCCAACAGTATGGAGAATATTTTTCAAAACATTCTGTCTACAGAGATTAAAATTATTCCTGTTGATATTTCTAAATCCAGTTAAGGAATAGCTTGTCAAAAATTATTTATTCATCTAATGATGGATGTTAATATTTTACAGGATTTTAGAAAGTGCCTGAGCAATTTGGAACTAATGAAGTTTAGGCATCTAATATCTTTAGCTTATCTTAAAAATTCTGTGAGATCCTGGTGCAAAATTATAATAGCATTTTTATAGACTGACATAAAATGTTTTAGACCCAACTACATTTTCAAAAGTGCTTCAGAGGCAGTTTGTTGATTAAAGTAGAAATAAACCACCCACCCTAGTATTTAAACCACTGAATATTAATATGTAGAGAAGTATTGTTGCATTTGTGAAGTTTTAAGGTTGGGAAAGAAATAAAGCTTGTAGGGAGAAGTAGCTAATACCCTTGAAAAGCAGAACAATTTCCCAATCTTTTAATCTTATCTCCTCAGTGTGTCTAACAACCTGTTTGCCTTTTCCAGTGATATCAATTCATTTATCAAAATGCACTATTTCCCTGAGAAAACCTTGCATTTCAACACAAATATCAATCTGCTAGTTATTAAAACAAAAGAGTTTAAAAAGTATCCGCTACTTTGTACTTAAAGAAAAAGCTAAAGCATGAGAAAAAGCAGCAGGAGCTCACCTTGGGATATGTGCAGTGACAGTAACAATAAATACTTCTTAAAGAAGTGCTACAACTTCCAAAAAGGTAACTCTTCCTTGTCTTGAAAAGAAAGATCAGAAGAGCCTCCAAATAGCACAGTAGCAAAACCAAGCCCCAGTTATTATTCTATAGAGATAGAAACTGCGACTTCTCACTGTTTATGGCAGCTGAAGCCCTGGGTTTTATGAGAATGAAATTTGTTATCTCAAGCACTCTGTATCTAGAGACAGTTTATCAATCCACACAGTGCTATACTTAGCTGATAGGCTTAGGTTTCTTAGTAGTTAGGCCAAGCTGGCATTTGTATTAGATAAAATTTTGAAATTCCAGGTCAATGTTCTCATGAGAAGTGTGGGTGAGCAGACTGAGGCCAAAAGAGTTCAAATTTGGCACAACTTAGTGGTGGACATCACACTCTGGACTCAAGACCCATATCAGCATTTTACTTACCCACTCTGCAGTCTGGTAAGCAAAATGTGAGTGCCCACAATGACTTCTTGGCAAAATCCATGAGATTGCCTCTGCATGGGGCAGTGAGATGCTTTGATGCTGTAAACCTTCTTGAGACACCTGTCTTTCTACTTTAATGGGGAGGGAACTGAGAAGCGACTAAATTTCTGTCTCAGCTGCCTCACAAAGACAAGCAGCTAGGCTGAAGCTGCTTGTGTTTACTTTCAACTTGAATGGAAATGCAAGAGGTTAATTTGTGAAGGAATGGGAAGATGTGACCTGAGCTGGCTCTGTAAGACTACTATTAACTCCTGTAAGAGGTCCTCTTACAGTAGTTAATAGCTAGTTGTATCTTTGGTTTGCATTTGCCATATCTCTTCAAATCCTACTCAACTCTGATGGAAAGGTCCCTTTGTACAAGGTTTTGAATATTTTGTCTTATTGTTCCAAAGGACAGTTTCCCAGTTATGTAATTTCAATAAATTGCATGTGCTTTGCTATATTTTTACCTTCTGTGCCTTTGCTTTTGAAGGCTTATCTGGAGAGTGAGAGCTGCCAGAATTGCAACTGTGCAGTATTTCCTGGTCTGGCAAGTCTGACGTTTCTCCTTTGCTGACAATGCCATGAATAGCAGAATGATAATGTGGTTTTTGCTTTTTAAGCCTTTCCCATACTTGTCTTTGTTCATCTGCAGAGATTTCATGTTCTCTTTTCAATTACTAAAATGGAAGTATTTCCAAAATACTAGAAGGAAAACATGCCAGCAAAAACCCCTCCTTTCCTTTATATTGCTACAGTACAGGCCAATTAAAAGCAGCTTTTATTGGAATTGCTCAAGCCCTTTACACAAGGGGAAAAGAATCATAATATGTATATGCAGTTCAGAGCTAAGATTAGGCCTGAGTTACTTTAAAAGATTCTGGAAATACAAAATCTTGTGGTTTAGAAGTCACCCCTTCTCTCCCACAGGGAAGTCACTTTCCAAAAACCATATTGTTCAAAACTATAGTTGAAGCACCAGGGCTCTGTGACATGTAAGGATTTCCTAAGCAGGTCACTTGCACACATAAATATTTTGCCAGACATAAATACCTTTCCCACCTTCTGAACATAGTGATAAAGACATTACGGTTTATCATTTTTCAGCCAAAGTTGCAGGTTGATAGACTATAGGTGGTTATAAGTTGAGAAGGAATTGAGGCCACATCTATTCTTCTCTATTGCCCTATTTCTGCATTGGGTGACTGGAAGAAACTCTGGTAATAACAGTGTTGTGTCTGTAAGTCTCCAGTGTTTTTCAGAGGGAGCAAGTATCTCCCTTTGAGAGCTCTGCATCTCAAAATATATGGTAGGAATTAAATTACTACTAATTAAGTAAAGTAATCCAAAGGATCAAACACTAACAGACTAAACCAGGAAATATGAAAGAGAGAAATATCTTTTCTGCAACTTTTTGTTTTCCATCTCATAATTGCCTAACCTGCGCTGAGAATTGCTTTCTGTCACAACTCCCATCTCATTTGAATTTGTAATTCTTGGATTTCTTTTCCTTGGGGGCAATTTTGTTTGTTGTTGCAGTTTGCTTACAGGACTGGAAATAAAAAAATAATCACTGTCTGTCATAAAACAATTCTACCTGAGAGAAAACAATAACACCACTGAGGCAACTGTACAGTTACATTTCTTAGTAAATATGTGCTTTTTACTGATTGCTTTTTTATTTTCATAATTCCTCTCTTACAGCCCTTGACAGCCTCTAATTCCAGAGGATAAATTCTGTCTTGCTTCAAATCAGGATACACAAGCTAGACTGATGAAGGCAGTGGGTAATACCAGAGAATAGGCACAAATCAACAAACAATAATGGCAGTGATCTGTCATTAAAAATATAATTTTAATATGGCAACAAAATGGATATTTTGCATATTTTTCTCTGCATCTTAAAACCACAAGTCAAGATTTTCAAAAGCAAGTGACTGAACTTAGTTTTTGTGGGGCACATTTTAATGACATCTGGAAAAGTAATCTTAATTTCATAGCTTTATGAGATTTCAAAATCTCCTATTGGTCTTAACTGTGCTGGCTAAACATTTTCCTCTTCTGGCTTTCTCTCAATGCTCTATAAGTTCTATCTCTTGATTTATATGGTTATTTTCAATTGCCCTATTTTTGTAATATATTAAGTATTCTTATTACTTCATGGATACTTTCATCTCTACAATGAATCTTTAAAAATTAGTAGGTCTCCTTGATTACTATTTTGTAGCATTTGAATAAATAATAGCATTGTAACCTGCTCTCACTTATGCTTTTCTGTTAAATTAGCATCAACCATCAATCTATTTTGTAACTGCAGCTTTCTGGGACTGGCTCTTTAAAAGCACTGTGGTTTAGACTTTATTTCACTTGCATGTAGGACACACAGTAGGATGATCGGTTTTACCTCAATGATCACAATTTTTACCTCTCAGAGGATTATTCTTTATCTCTCAAGGTAAAGTTTAATATACATTTCCTAGCACATTGGATGCAACTCTTTTGATTTAGGAAATTATCTTCTGGACTAGCACCAGTTTTTTAATGTACATCTTTCATATCGTAGCCCAGTGTGTGTTAATGCAGTTTTCTCAAGGTAGAAACTATAAATTGATATTAAGAGCCCAGGAATCCTTTACTTTTTCTGGTTTTATGGTCTGTAAAAAGTGTAATTTATATCCCATCTCATGCTTTATCTCTTATCATACTGAGCATTCAATATCACTTTTATATTATCTTTTCAGTGAATAAGAGAAAGGTGATCCCATTTTCTACAGTTTTCTCAAATGAAAGTAACATATTTTGAAATCTCTAGATTCTGCTCGTGAAATAGATACAGAATCTATCCCTGCAGCTGTTTTATAATGCAACATCTTTCTCAGGTGTTTTTTCATAATGCCTTTTGTACTTGAGGAACAGCAGCTTATATCTAATAAAAGTCAGACGAAGATGTGCCAAATTTTCAATAGCAAACTGCAGTGAAATTCACAGCCTAAAAACTGCAGTGTATTCTTTGGATTCACAGGCTAGTGAGGACTGTTAGATATGTCCTTATCCTTTTATGCTAACGTTTTTGATGAAAATGAAACTCTTTAGGTTAAACCAGCTACTTGGTTTGGTCACTCATCCACAGCTTCCTGACTTTTGTTTCATTTACAAAACCCTTGGAATTCGAAAATTTAAACTCTGAGACCTCTCATTACACCTTGCTGAAACAAATCCAGTAGAGACACCAAGTATTAGTCAGATATTTATGGAGAAAATAAGAATTCATGTCCTCCTCAAAAATCACTTCCCTTCACAGCCAAGAAATGGTTCAATACTTGATGCTTGGGAATGTGTATTTATTTCTCTTATTGACTTCTCTCCGTTGCAAAGCAGCATGGTTTACATATGGGAACACAGTTGGTGCCGTACTTCACAGACTGGGAAAGAATGGGGATGGATTTCAGGGTTGCCAGAAGGATATCTGAGGCCTTTTTGAGGATCTGTCTGAATAGCACTGCTCCAAGGGTAGCCTTTATTATTATTATTATTAATCTGCACATTGTAATTTAAAAATGCATCCTGGCCTGATAATAACAGATCTTGGCTTTGCACATTTGGAGAGGGATTTTTTTTGCCTCAGTGGGTATGGTATTATCACATTCCCCACTAGTTTTATTCTTTGCTGTAGACATTTTTAAATTGCAACTTAAAAATAAAAGCTCCTGGCTGCAGCAAGGGAGGGATTATCGCACAATAATTTGATATGCTTGCTCTGAGTGGTTTTATTGCTTCTCACAACATTTTAAGATTTCAGTATTTATAACCCATTTTGGAAATTATCATCAGAGGAATATTAGTCTATTCAATGAAGGACAGATGCTGTACATTTTTACAGCTTATTAAGCTCCTAGATTTACCCTGCACACATACACAAAGTCTGCTTGAAATACTGGCCTCCTACACAGCTACATTCAAATCACTGAGTAGATGGTCCCACTGGGGTTCCTGTTGTGTACCCTGCAACTATCAAGATTCATTGTGCCAGTGAGGATCCTAATGATAGCTAAGAGTCCTGAAACTTTTGGTTTTCATGGCAACCACACAATCTGTTGTACAATAACTACTGCTTTGTCACTTGTTTCAAGTTGATCTTTGAAAACAGTTGGCAGTAGAAAAGCATCTTTTTATGCCTTCTCTCTACAGAGTGTGATATTCTTGCCTGATGCGTTTTTAGTGCACAAGATGAATCTCTTCCCATGAAGTGAATTGGCAAGGGAATGTCATATCATTAATGGTTATTTGATTAGCTTGCTGTTCATGGCACTGTGATAATGAGTTACCTTCAGGGGAACATGGATCTGCTTCTTAGCTTGCATGTTCTTCACCTCAGAGGCTTCTGAGCTGAAGCTCATGAAGGTTATAGTCAGAGGTGAGGAAAGATGTAATGTCATCAAGAAAATACCTATTAGGTGTAGAAACCTAGTTAGATATCAGTGAGGTGGGGCTGAACACAGTCATTTGCAGGGAGATAGTAGTGGGAGAAGAGGTCTTTCACAAATACTCTTCACGAAAGTCAGTTACCTCCTCTAATTGCTCTGGACCACAGTCCCAGAATGGTGCTGGAGTGGGAGCTTTTGATACTGATGACAAAAAAACACAGTCTGGGTTCCCACATATAGTGTTAACTTATACAGATCTGTGTAAAGCATCTAACTTTCACCTGTTGCTTCATTTGAAGTAAGATGAGGCAATACCGGCTGAGCTGCTGCTTCCTGAAAGCCAGGAAAATAACCCAATAACACTGAATGAGCTTTGGATCAGATCCAGAATATTCATTTCTGCAACAGTCTTTATGACACAATTCCAAAAAAAGCACACAAAGGCATGCCTAACTTTAAAATATGCATTGCTCCATCTGAATACGGGTGATGTCTTGAATCAGGGTGTGGCTAAAGGTTATGTTCCAGTTATTAATAAGAAGCAGTCAGCTGCAGATGTGGCTGTGCACTGGTAGTTGGTAGGGTAGTGTGTATAGATCCTTTGGTTGTGTAATGAGACTGAAGGGGAAACTTGCTGAGTGAATGGCTTTCTCAGATGTGACAGTCACAGGAACAGTTTCAGAAAGGTGACCTGCTTTGGGGTGGACCTAAGTATCATGGAAATTATTCTTGACAACTGTGATGACAAGGGAGCTAGATCTGTTTCCTTTTTTTCTTATTTATTGCATGCGCAACTGTAACTGATGTATTCAAGAGGCAGCATCTGGTACATTTCTGTGTCTTCATGGTTCCATAAAAATCTCTCAGTGATTAAGAGAAGCGTTCACTAGAACCCCTTTGATCTGGTTGAGGAATCAAAGAGTTTGAGACAATGGAAAAGTAATTAGATTATCTGTTCTGACTATCAGATGTATGTTGCATTTTGTGCATCGTTTTGTAACCCCCAAATATTTATATTATATTATTGACCTTTAAGCATATTGAACAGTGTGCAATATACAGGAAGCAGAAATAAACCTTACTGCTATTTCTGGTAATCAGGTAGGTGTGAAACATGTCCCCCTGTCCTCTGGTTTTGAAGGAATAGATATATTGTAGAAGAAAGCCAACCAAGTAACCAAAAGATACTCTCTCTGCCCCCCCACCCCCCCGATAATCAATTAATCAATGTAACAAGATGGCAACTTTGCTATATTCCCTTGTAGCAGATATTCACTGAACAGTGTGTCTCTGCTCCAGTTGTGGCCAAGCAGTGATTATCAGAAAAAAAAGTGGGAAAAATCCTGGAATAACAACTCCCATCTAGTGCCTCCATATCAGAATAGGCTCGTGGTCTTCTGCAGACTGTCCTGCCATGGTGCAGATACACCTGATTCAGTACCACCAGTCAACATCACCTCCAGTGAGAAATGATCTCTCAGTAAGAGCTCAGTTACTGCTCCATCAGCCTTTAAAGCAGGCTGCAAGTCCTAGTGATAACTAGCTCTTATAGCTGCCTTTGAATGACTGTCCTTTTGCTTCCTGCACTTGATCTGACCTACACGTTTTCTTTTGTTTTGCTAAAAATAGGTGGTCTAAAGCTGTCAGCAAAATGATCTGTTCAGAGACAAACTGCAATGCTGAAGAGTGCATTTGCTTTTTAGCAAACTTAATATGTATCTATTTAATTATCTCAATAAAGGCTAAATAGCTTTTTATTGGGCTGACCAGGAAGCTACAAGCTTCTGTTGTCTCACCAACATTTTGTTGCTTTGAGAATGCTGCTCTTCATAAAACAAAACAACACTGATTAGCAACATTGGAATTAAAATACTCAGCCAGGCTGCTGATTTGGATGTCAAGTACAATAATGGAACAAGAGCAGCTGGAACAGGAAAAGTAATTTTGATTTTCAATGTCTAAATAGAGCAATTAGGAAAGAATTGGATTTGCATGGACATAACCAAGAAATGTCAATAGGTAAGAAATGCTGAGTAAATCACAGTAACACTGTAATTTGGGCTCATCTTTAAGTATATGGGATTGCTCTTTCCTTAGATCCTTCTTTCATAAATTATAAACCATTGATGAGAAGAAGAGACACAGATAAATCTCAGAAAAATATAAAGATCCTTCCAGTCTCAAGATTTGGGGTTTCATGATGAAATAGTCAAATTCTCTATGTGACTCAGGAGGCCAGGTCCCATTCTCCAGTGGGGTACACAAGCACAGCTGCTGCTCTGAAAAATACACAGCCTACATGGATCTGACAGAAAAGGGAGGGAGGGAGGAAGCCAGGAGGTGTGGGGGGAGTAAAGGAGATCAGGGCAAAGGCAGAAATAGACCTAGTTTCTATACAGTGCTGTCTTTCAAGACACATGTTGCAGGATGGACTAAGTTTAGATCCAGATGCACATTTTCAAGCTGGAGTTTTAGGCTGTCAGCCACTGTCTGAAGTATTGGCCCACATTCCTGTTTTATTCCCTCTGTGAGTGTAGTGTGAATTAACAAGAAAGGTAATTAGAGTCTCTGAGCCTGTTAGTCTGTTTATTTACATGTTATTTACATGATGTTTTGAACAGCTGCTTTGGGAAGAGGCTTTCATAGACAGTTTTTATGGAATTTCCCCTAATACTGTTACTTGAAAGTTTGAAATGCCATTGCAGATACTTTAACAAAACCTATTAAAAGGGGAACTTTCAGTACCATTCAGTTCTTCTTGCTGTCTCATATCAGTTTAAAAGAGCCACAGATACAGTTTTTTAACTTCATTTCGGAGTGCTTGGTCCTGGGATTATGGCTAATCAAGTAGATTTTCCCATTCACAGGAGTAAAATCAGTTCCCTGATGTTGACAATGGCTGCAACTGATTTTCAAAAACCAGTTCTCTTTGTTGTGGAAAACCACCAGATATATTTCATGTTAAACTATACTGAAACCTATAAGACAAGCCACTGGAGTCTTTTAGCAAGATCAGCCATTCAGTTTTAAGTGTATGTCAATGCAAGAGGAAAGGCACATTCATAGATCCATGAAGTAGAAAATGAAGGTAAAGAAGTTAATTTTAGAAGTTTCATGTGATGTGAATACACAGATAGATTTACATGTGATCAGATCCTTCCATGTACAATGAAATGTCATCCCCCTGTAGAACTGATCATCGTGTGAACACTCTAAGAAGGGCAGGTGGGTTTTAAATCAGTTTTTCCTCTGCTCATTGACATTCCTAGTGTTATGGAAATCATATATTTTCACACTGTATTTTAACTGAGTCATAGATGTTCCCATTTCCTTATTAAAGGTAAGCTAGCTTCTATATCTGTGCTGAATCCTCAACTGAATTAAAAGATCAACTCTTGAAAGCAATACAAGTTCTAAATGCTAAGTCTTTAAACGTGATCAACAAAACCTCGTGGGACATAGCAAGGACTATTTGAGTGAATATTGCCATGTGAGGTGCTCAAAAAACTGGGATTGTGTTTACTCAAAATTCTCATGACAGACCTATGAGTTCAGCCAGTTGCACAGAACTCATGATCAGATTGGTTTACTGTAAGCATACAGCCAATGTATAACTGAACCTTTCATTACCGTATGTGTGAATGGCTAATGCAAACATTGTTTAGAAAGTCTCAGAGTTGCAAGCCTGTCTGGAGAAGCTCAGCATTTTCGTCACTGTTGTCTGGCTTCCTTGAAAAGATGGTTTCCTTCATCTTCTTTTCATTCCAAGCCCTAATTGTACCATGCTCATACATGCATGAAATGTGTTCCAGTATCATGATAAGCTTAAAACACAGGGAGAACAGTGAAAAATCTTGTAGCCCATTAGCTTTTATCTTACATTTTCTTTGTTTCAAAACTTCAAAATATCATAGCCAGTCATACCGATATATTTTCAGTTAGAAATAAATCAATATTAAAAGATGCTTATGTCCAGCTGGCCCAATATCATTTAGACTAAAACATACTTTGTAAATGTATGTTTTTATGCAGAAGTAAACTTCAGAATCAATTCTAATGAAAATTGGAAATGTTTGTGGCAGAACTTGCTCATCACAGTTAAGAAATAAAAATATGTAGTATCTCATCTTCCTTTGGAACAAAAAGCTTAATTGCCAGCAGAATTAACAGAAATGTCTTAAAGTCAATGAGAGGAAGCAAATAAAAATCCCATAAATTTTTGTCCTAAAACTGATGAATTATTTTTTGTAATTAAAATACAGGTATCTGCATTACATATCTAGAGTTTCTGGTGAGTTTATGATCAAGCAAAGTCCATTTAGTTTAGCATGTTAAGATATGTTTAACCTCAAGATGGTGCTAGATGTACAAGTTGGCTGTCACAACTATCGTCTATCATTTATTCTTAGCAGAATGAGAAAGCATATGAGAAAACATATAATTGGTTAATAATCAATAAGAAAGGATAAAGGCTTCATATTAAAGTGCATCAATTTTTTAGATTCATATGTTTATCTGCCTGAGCAAAAGACATAAACTTATTTGAAAAGATATTGATTATATCAATGTCACAGAATAAAATAGTGCTTGGAAAGAAACAGAGCTTATATAAAATTCACCAAAACTACAGTGATAAGAGATATACAATCCGCAGTTTGACATCTTACCTTGTTATTAGAACCAGACAGTCTGTGAGTAATGTGAGTGTCATTCTGACATTGAAACCTCTCAGATGAATAGTAAAGACTTGAAGTTCTTGAAGAACTCCTTCATTCAAAATAAATAATAAGTACTTTAATTATCAAGTGGTTTTCATGCTAGAAGATGGTTTTTCAGGACATGGCTGTAGTATTTAAGCTATAACAGTGCAACAGAAGTGGTAAGTGCAAAAATAGAGCACTGTGTATAACGTATTACTGCTCATTCTTGAATCAGCAGGGAAATGAGCTGCACTGATATAGCAGTACCATTACTCTGACAACTTTCTTAGCACAAGCAGTGTGAAGGTGATGTAAATGCAGAATAGGAAACAGACTGCTCTTGGAGGTTTTTTCCTTCAGTTATGGCACGAGGTCTGATTTTCAAGTTCAGCCAAGCAGTGACCAGATGACCAGAAATTCATCTTACAGTTTGTTTCAGTGTGGAAGAGTTAAGGAAAAGAATTTCAAAGGAACTCATGACTGTATCGTTACTGTTTATGAAAAAAGGAGAAAAAAATCCTCTGTTTCTGTCTCAATGTGGTGGTCACTAACACAGACCTATTAATTATGGAAAAGTCTTTTCCCAAAATGAGACAAAAAGATCCTGGTTCCTTGACATGTCTCATGCAGTCAGTGGGTATTGGAAGGAAGAGAATCTCTCTGCCCCACACAAGGTATTTTTATTGTTGTTTTTCTTTTTTTTTAATGCTTGTTTTGTTTTGTTTCGTTTTTTTCCAACAAGATTTTATCCTTTTGGAAAGCTTCAAAATTAGAACAATTTATACTTTATGTGCCAATTCATTCTGCACCTGAGAGGCCTTTAAAAAAAATA
The DNA here is from genome assembly GCA_002631895.1 of Agapornis roseicollis. Taxonomy (NCBI): domain Eukaryota; kingdom Metazoa; phylum Chordata; class Aves; order Psittaciformes; family Psittacidae; genus Agapornis; species Agapornis roseicollis. The sequence goes on from NDXB01001357.1 coordinate 153,251, forward strand.
GTCGTTTAATATATATAATCTTACAAATGAATTAGCAAAACAATATGGGGCCATGAGCATGTGCACTAACAGGAGTCTTTATATTAAATATTATTTTATTTTGAATTTTCATTTTTATAAACATTTGTCTTGATATCTTTCAAAGTTTTTATAAATGTTTAATGCAAGCAATTACAAATGAGGTGGCTGAATCAGTCAAGACAATGTTACAGAAATGTGCAATACTCTGGCACTGAAAAGGGCTGCTTCATCTCCTGAAATAATTGGAAATTTGCCACCATTCCTTTGTAACCTTAAAAAAAAAAAGGTTTTACATTCCATCTTCTTTGTAAGCCTGGAATGATATAAATGAACACCCTGCTGCCTATGCTGCTCTGAAGTCTTAGTTTCTTTATCGTGTATATATTGCATTTCTTAGAGAGAAAGAATGAGCCAAATGTAGTTGTTTAGCTTTGTAAGAAAGGGAAATAGAAACTAGACTGTGTCTTACCCACAGATTTCTATCAGACACAGATAAGAGTATAAATAGGCGAGGAGAGAGTGTCCTTTTAAATGATGATCCTAAGGTTAGTGGGGCTTTTCAAGAAGATTTTTCTTGTCTAGACAGTTATAAAGAAATTGGGAGGTAATTTAAGGTTTTATTACAAGGAATGTAATTCTACATCACTCATATTCAGTATTTAAATAGGAAAATATTTTATATATAATTTTAGAAAGCTATTCTGAAGGAAATATCACAATGGTCTTCCCAGATACCTGAAAATTGATTTTTAAAAGTATTTCAAATGGAAAATAGATGGCAGTTTTTAGAACAATGGGGAAATCAACATACTATGCTTTTTTCCATTAAATTAATTTCCAAAGTGACATTCCAGCTGACAAAAGGAGAGATACAGTAATAAAATTCATGCTTACATGGTTCAGGATTAATCAAGGGAACAGCTAGGGTAAGAGTGTTTAGCTAAAAGTCATTTCAAGTCACAGGTACATAGATGATTAATTATGTTGTCCACTTTGGGCAATGACTGTGCAGGGCAAATTGCATTTGAACTTGGCCACAAAAGAGTTTAAAAACCACAAGCACTGAGTGACAATAAAAAATACAATATTTATTTCCTCTCAAAGCACTGTGTGTTGATAGAGGGAAAATATTCCCTTTGGCTTTATAGATGGATTTAGGAGAAAGTTGTCTATAGATATCGATCCTTACACAGGATCTTTCCAGTAACAGTCACAGAGTTGCAGCTTGATGAGATGTAGAGGCTGAGTGTTTGCAGTGACCTCTGCCACAGAAATCATAGTCAGCATCTGGATCTCCATATGAAGGAGAAAAGCTTTTGTATGACAAAAAAGCTTTTCAACAACTATTTTGGCAGGGACAACCATAAAGAGAGTATTTGAGCATCTTATTACACTGTTAATATATTCCCATCAGGAAGTTAAACTAATTAACTCCTCTCTTATGCATACCTTGGTGATATTTTTACATTTTCCAGGGCACGTAATCAGTCACAAGAAAAGGAAAATGTCACCTTCCAATAGTCACTCCATAGCAGGCACTGGAGGACATTCTTGGAGCAAAACGTTTTGTGTGCTGTTAAGTTTCTTGATGCGGTAGAACAAAAGATGGTGATCTTACCTGACATCTTTGCTTCAACTTGGTGTGTATCACTTCTTTGTTTTGGTTTTATTTTTTGTGGGGTTGTTTTGTTTGTTTTTTGTTTGGTTGTTTGTTTGTTTGTTTGTTTGTTTTTTTTTTTGTGTGTGCCATTTTTTTGTTTTGTTTTGTTGCTTTTTTTTTAATTTTTTGCTTCTTTTTTCTTTTTTTTTGTTTTTGCCATTTTTTTGTTTTGTTTTGTTGCTTTTTTTTTAATTTTTTGCTTCTTTTTTCTTTTTTTTTGTTTTTGCCATTTTTTTGTTTTGTTTTGTTGCTGTTTTTTTAAGTTTTTGCTTCTTTGTGCTGTTGGTATCATAGCTGCCTGTTCTGCTTGAGTTCTTTGATTTCCAGGAGAAAGGAAAAAAGAGAGTTATTTCAACAGTGAGAGATACAGAGCTACTGGAGAGTCCAGCAAAGGATCTCTGAGATGATTAATGGACTGAAACACCTTATATATGTGTAAAGCCTGAGAGAGCTGGGAATGTGCAGCCTGGAAAAGAGAAGGGTCAGGGGCATCTCATCAGCATGTAAGAATATTTTGAGGAAGGGTGCAAAGAAGATGTGTGTTCATTTGTGTTCAGTGATAGGACAGGAGGCAATTGGCACAAACTGAAATGCAGGAGGTTCCCTCTGAACATTAGGAAACACTTTTCTATTGTGAGGGTGACTTAGTACTGTCACAAGTTGCCCAGAGAGGTTATAGGGGCAAGGTCCTGGGCAGCCTGCTCTTGGTGACTGTGCCTGAGCAGGAGGGTTAGACAAGATGACCTGCAGAGGTCCTTCCAACCTCAACTGTTCTGTGATTCTGTGGGTCTGTAACATTGCTATTATTTCTAATGTCCTCTGGCACCATAAAGCAATGCTGAGGGAATAAAGACTTGTATCTCTTTAGCCTGGAACTAAACCTACTAACCCACTTGTTTCCTTTTTTTATTAGAGTTTAATTTCTTCAATCTATCTGGGAAAACAATGCCTAAGAAAACCATCCTTCCAAGTAAAACAGATTCCAGCAATGAATATTGGTCAAGTAGACCATAACATAATTTAGGTGAGTAATGAAGAACAAGAGACAATACAAGTGTCTGTATGCAAATTCATCTGATGTCATCTTCTGTCATTTATAGTGTTCTTCCTGCAGTGTTCTTCCTGTTCTTCTGAGGAAGTGCATTTCTTTAAAAGTATTGTCAATGTATTGTGGAAAGCAAAAGTAACATAGAACAAGGACCACTTTTTTTACTTTTTGCATCTGCATAATGCATCTAAATTAGATATTTTTAGTGAATTGGATTCTAAAATGGCTTATATCTGTCAAGGTCATATTTCTTTTGAGCTTGTCTAATACATACAATGAAGTTACTGTATTAAATGCAATGCAGCATAATATCCCTAATTTAAGATGTAGACAATTATGACAGATTAACCAGAGATAATAGCTGTGAACCTGATTCTTTACTATCTAGATTAGCAATGTTGGAAGAATAAATGAAGGACACAAATGAAATAATCTGTTGCTGGGCAGTTGAAGAACACACTAAATCACCTGGCTAACCAAGAAGGAAGATTATGTTTTTGAACTGACAGAAAAAATCATGGTTAAGGTCACTGTGGATTTATTACCCCAAAGAACATTATAATAAATTAGATTGTCCTTATGTTATAACTAACTAAAAGAAGCCTCAATCTTCAGCTGATTCTCTGTTGCAGGTACATGTATTTCACTGAAATTAAGTGGATGATAATGTTATCAAAGTTGTGGAAATCTATTGAGCTGCATGAACTTTATGTTTTCAAAAGAGGCAGTAAAGATTTTAGCAGCACTTCCTTGTCTGGCTTTTAGGGAATTCCACAGATGAATAACTTTGTGTTCCAAAGCCAGGATGAGCACACGGCTTGGTGGTTTTGGTTTTTTTGGTTTTTTTTTTTTTTTTGTGGTTTGTTTTTGGGTGGTTGGTTGGTTTTTTTTTTTTTTTTTTTTTTTTTTTTCCTTTATAT